>JANHGB010055472.1:0-17159 GCA_026283785.1 Coracopsis vasa
GGTGTCCTCAACATAAAAAGGACATGGAAGTGTTGGAACAAGTCCAGAGGAGGGCCACGAGGATGATCAGGGGACTGCAGTGCCTCCCGTATGAAGACAGAGTGAGAAAGTTGGGGCTGTTCAGCCTGGAGAAGAGAAGGCTGTGTGGAGACCTTCTAGTATCTGAAGGGGGCCTATAAGGATGCTGGAAGGGACTCCTTATTAGGGACTGTAATGATAGGATAAGGGGTAATGGGTTTGAACTTAAACAAGGGAGATTTAGTTTAGATATAAGGAAGAAATTCTTTACTGTGAGGGTGGTGAGGCACTGGAACAAGTTGCTCAAGGAAGCTGTGAATGCTCCATCCATGGCTGTGTTCAAGGCCAGGTTAGACAGGGCCTTGAGCAACCTCATCTAGTGCGAGTTATCCCATGACAGGGGGCTTGTAACTAGATAATCTTAACGTCATTTCCAAACCCAACTATTCTATAATTCGATGATTGTATGTTTTTCCAGGGAATTTGGAAAGGAACAAGACTTAAATGTTTTTTCTTCAGTCAATAGTGTTTATTAATTTTTTAACCCTGGGCTTTTCTTGTTTGTATTGCCAATTGTAAAAAGCAATGCACTTTAATGCATAATTTTGCCTACCACATTCTAAGGGAAAGTGAGGATCCTCACATAGATTTCTGAGTTCAACTGCAGAAGAGAGTTTTCTTTGGGTGACTTTATCTTACATAAAAAGAAGTTAAAATCTGAGCAGTGCAAATTCTGTCCTTTTTTGTCCATAAGCCCTGAGAAACCTACCTGTGAAATACAGAGGAAAATACAGTATAGACCAAACTGCAAAGCAGAAGTAATAGACCAAACCAAGCAAGTTGCATGCCTGGAATAAAAATTTTTTAGGTACGGTATAGAACGTCTTAAAAGTGAGATAAACATGCATATGGGATTTATAGCATGCCTGAAAACAAAAGAGGTACATATAAATTTTAAGACAGAAAGATGCCTGCTAGCTGGTTGAAAATAAGTTGTGTGCTCCTGATACAATCAGTTCATAAATTTTCCCTAATCTTTGGTAAGAGCAAGCCAATGCTTTGAGAATGGCTGAAGTTACATTGCAAAGAGGACAAACATTGGAAGAATACAATCCTTCTAATTGCCAAGAAGCATCATGCTAGGTTGTTTGTGACTTCAGGATGAAAAATAAATTACGTCTTAAAAGTTGATCCAAACTCTCTTATTTGCTGGTAAATTCGCAGCCATAGTAGTTCACAACCTGGTGACCAGAAGAGTTAACTGTTTTCATCCTTCCAGTGTCCGTCTCCCTGTATTACAGCCCATTCACTTGTGATTTGTTCAGTGTGACAGTGTGATCAGTCAGTGCTTTAATCCACCATGCTACTATAATAAACCACATTGACACTGGCTGAACTCCAGATAGCATGTTCATTTCAAATGGCAGTGCTGTTCTTTAAAGGCTCTGGAAATGTTAGCTTCAACCTCATGTTTCGTGTCCCCTTTTTAAGTCCTGTACTGATGTGTACCTCCATTTAATAAATCCTTTGTTTAAGGTTGCCTTCGTACTATAATTTGTTAACTTGTTTCATCAGTATTTCAGATCGTAGAAAGAGCAGCTTTCAAATTCAATATTTTCTACTTTGCTGTCAGGGGTTTGCTCCCAGAATTCACTGCAACCTAGTGATATCCTGCATTTGGTATAAATTGCAAGGGTTTGGTAGCAGTGGGGGTGGGGGTTGTAGGGGTAGCCTTTGTGAGAAAAGGCCAGCAGCTGACTGTGCTGAATACAGGCAGTTCCAGATGGTTCCAGCCACCACAACAGACCCACCACTGGTCACAGCTGAGTCCATCAGCAAAGCTGGTGGCAGAAAGCATAGTTAAGAAAGGACAAAAACCTGAGAAAAAAACAAGCAAACAAACAAACCCAATAACAAAAAAGCCAAAGCAGTAGGAAGTGCTCCATGGTAGCATAGGTAAAACCCCCACAGAACCTGTGGTCCATGGGTAGCCAACACCATAGCAAATACTTCCTCAGAAGGAAGCAGCAGCCCTTGGAGGATCCACATCCGTGCAGAGGAAACAAGTAAGTAGGAAGGAGCAGCAGAAAACAAAGGCCACAAGGCGCAGTGGAAAGAAATAGCTACACCCTGACCCTAGCCTTCTGCACTATGCATCACTTCACCAAAGGAACATAGCATGTGTGATAACAAGGAGAGTATGAAGGGGGGATATGAAGTGCCAGGAGTGAAGCTGAGGTTGGGAAAGGGGGAAGAAAGGTGTTTTGCCTAAGTGTCTGTTTAACCATTTATCGCATTTATCTTCATTTTCAATCTTAATAGGGGGAGATGGGAGGCAAAGGCAGGGATGAAATTTGGTGGTGTACTTTTTGATATGGTTTTGTCCTGGTTTCAGCTGTAACAGTTTCTTGTTTGTTTTTTTGGGGGGGTTTGTTGTTTTGGTTTTTTTTCCTTCCTAGCAGCTGGTGCAGTATTTTGGCTTTAGTCTGAGAATAATGCTGGTAACACACCAATGTTTGAATTGTTGCTCAGTAGCACTTACCCTGATCAAAGACTTTTCAGTCTTATGCTCTGCCACTGAGGAGTGGCACAGGAAACCAAGTAGGAGCAGAGACAGGACACCTGACCCAAACTAGCCAAAGGGGTACTCCATACCACAGGATGGTATGCCCAGTATATAAAGTGGGAGGAGTTACCTGGAAGGCCCTTATCGCTGCTTGGGTCAGGCTGGGTATCAGTCAGCAGGTGATGAGCAATTATATTATGCATCACTTGTGTATATTGGGTTTTTTTTTTCCCTTTTTCCTTTTATTTTTATATTCTCTCCCCTTAGTTATTTCCCTTAGTAGTAGTATATTGTTATTAGTTACTAAATAATTAGTTATTAAATAATAATATTAGTTATTAAACTCTTCTTATCTCAACCTGAGAGGTGTATATTCTTTTGGTTCTCCGCCCCATCCTATCTGGAAGGAGGAAGACGGGGCGGGGTGGGCAAACAGCTGTGTGGTTCTGAGTTTCCAGCTGGTTTTAAACTGCGACAGGATATGATTTGGTTTGGTTGGGTTTGGTTTTGTGTTTTTTTAGGGTGTTTTTTTTTTTTTCGGTTGGTTGGTTGGTTGTTTTTTTGTGAGTGTTTTTTTTAAGAGGGGGGTTGTATATTTGGTTTTGGTTTGGTTTGTTTGTTTGTTTTGTTTTTTTCTCAATAATTGGCAATAAATTAAATTCCCCAACTGAATCTGTTTTTACTGATCATGTATCCAAATAATGATCTATGTGGCAAGAAACTGTTCTTGTTTTTTTCTACATGACTCAAAACATCTCAGAAGTGTAGAGGACCCACCCCATTAGACTAATAGGAAAAGAAGATAAAATGAATGCTCTAACCCAATATTGTGGTTACTGTTCTTACCAGTGTCATCACTTGTATCAGAGTAGGTATTTTTCTGAGTCATAAAAAATCATAATGATATTAATAGATATATTCTGATGCTCATATTTTGTTTATTTTGGATTTCTTTTATTCAGTGAAGAAAATAATGAAAAGTTCAGAAAATTTCTGGAAAAAAAGTCAAAAATTATATTGATTATTGCATTTCAGGCAATAAAACTTATTTGGTAAATATTTCAAAAGTCAGTCCATTGTTTACTTTTGATACATTTTGAAAAATGAAAGCATGTCAAAGTGATACGTAAGGAATCAATTCTAATTTAATTTCCTTCTTTCTCTCTCTAGACTGCCTACTGAGAAAACTGCAATTAAACCTGTAGCTGCAGGAAAGGTTTGTATGTAGAGAAAACCAAGAAAATTAACAAATTAATGTTCCTTTCCCTTTCCTTTCCTTTTTTTCAAACAGGTGTCCCTAAGAGACAAAAACATATCTCTGGTTAATTTCCAAAAAGGGAAAACAGTAATGTGTGTCTCAGCATTCAGTATATGACAAAAAGTCTATTGCATCTCCTCAGATTTTCTCACTATCTCTACCACCTATGTTTCTACTTAGAGCTATTAATACATTGTCAGCCAATAAATGCCAAGAAGGTTGTGCAGGACTGAAAAATCTGTGGATACAGATTGAAGAATTTGTCATTTATACAACACTTAAGTTCTGAGACAGCTTTTAGCTACCTACATGGTCGTCACTATTTGCAATCGAATGCCAATATAGGTGTCATAGGGTATGCAACAGATCAGTATCGCTGAAGATGATAAGGGACCTTCCAAATGTGGAAGGCCAACATCATTTGAAGGCAGCAGCTAGCATCCAAGCAGCTAAAATAGACACCTGCGTTCAGACAACTGAATTTTAGACCAATGTCTCCTCTGTATGTAAATGACATACTAGCCTGAGGAAAGGAGTTTAACCAGTACAGTATTGTAATACTAATGTGTCACAATATAATGACAAGTGAACTTCTAATCACAGCTGCATAGGAAATAGTTCTCTGCCCACTGAGAGGCACTGGAACAAGAAACAAAAAAATTATGTCAACAAAAAAAAATTTTGTGCTAAAATGAGATGAAAAGTAAAAAAAGAATAAATGTAAAAAAACCCCAAAGTACAAATAAAAACTTGTGGCTGAATCCTGAAACATTCTGGTTGTGAGGGGTTTAAAATATTTGTTACTTTTTACCTTTTAATGAAAAAGACAAAATGAAGAAAAAAAGAAAAGTATCTTACCATTTTAATGAGATGATAAAATTTTGAACCTGAAAAGACATATAATTTTCCCTCTTCCAAAGTCCTGTAATAAGTGGTATTCTTTTAAAGTCATAGAATAACATTGAAATTTTCATTTGAATTATGAATTAATTTCTGAAATGAATCACTGATGTTGTGTTCAGGATGGACTTTTTGTTCACATATTTGAGCAATTTTGCAGAACATGAATGATGAAATTAAACCAGGAGATATGCTCACCTAGTGCTTCTTCAGTTCACGGGATCAAACTAGAACCAATCTGAAGAAAATCTTTCAGAATGCATACAGTGTAGATGTTGAGAGCTCAACACCAAATGCTTCCACTGTACAAATAACTTCAAATGATCCAAAATAATTGCTGATATAGATGTAACCAAACGCAATGTGGACTGTATTTCTTCTTTTTCTCCCTGCATCATTTACAGTCAGGTGTATTCCTCTCTGGGTTGAATAAAGAGTACAATACCAAGACAGCTATGAAGAGGCAACCTCAAATTTTAGAGATTTCTGCTGTTCCTGTTCCCTAAATCTTCCCTTGTGGGCTGGGATGGGGGGGTGTGGGGAAGCAGATAAAAGAAAACCCAAACCAAACCATAATTCATAAAATCCTTCAAATCTTTGAACTCCTGAATTGTTGAAGTTTTTGCCTGATGTTATGTTAGGTGGCAGAGCTAGTTCAAATCTACAAAGGTTAAAAGGTCTATGGCCAAGTTTGCTTCTGTCTGTGAACCACTTCTCTTTCTCCGGAATAAGCCATCAATGACAAGTCACAAGCTAATAACATGCTCACATGCTGACAAGTCTTTTGATTCGTTGATACCATTGCATGTAGGTCTCATAACTCCTTGTTACCTTTTTTGGGGTCTAGGTCATAGCGCTACTTTTACTGCAAATCACTATTGTAGTGTGTAGTCCTTGTAAGACTATAGTCCTTAACATTTACCATAAATTCCTTTCCAGTCCTGGGTTTAGTTTGCTGTCTGTGGCTCTGCGGACAACAGTTCCTCAAGGAGCAGCCAGCCATTGCAAAGCACAGACAACTTTATTTAAAACTGAAATAGGTCAGAAGAAAGCATATTATAAAAACTGTACACCATAAACACGTGACTACTCATTAATACCCATCTAACTGCAGAGTCTAACAGAATCTTAAAGCGAGTATCTGACTCTAATCTGGTTACATTTTTGCTTGGTATGAAAGTTAAGTTTTACAGCATTAATGAAAGGGCTTTTGAAGGCCAAAGGTCAACATGGCAGTATCAACAACGTTTTCTTATAGAGAACTGCTTTCATATTTTGTTGAGCTTTTTCCCCTTTAAATGAAAGGAAAATAGGTTGTTTAGTAAGGAAGTGGAAAAAAGGAAGAAGTACAATAAAACTGTCTACTACTGATACAGTTAGTAATCAGTGAAGAGGTGGTGTTTACCCTAAATGTAATTGTCAAACAGAAATGGAAAAAGAAGAAACAGTTACAAAAGTGATATGAACTTATTTATGCAATGCCAAAATAATGACCCCTACCAAAAATACTGTACCCCATACCATCTCCTAATATTTCATTTATTTCTTTCGCAGAACTGGTAGCCTTCGTAAATATGAATTCCTTTAATGACCAATATCTTGAGGGATGTGCAGATAACTTCATTTGATGAAAACTGTTTAGAAATGCCAAGTATAAGTATTGTTATTACTGCAAGAAAAAGTCAAAATATATGCTCTTAGAAAGGGAGCATGAAATACTTGTCTGTTTATCCAGCCAAAAAAAAAAAAAGAAATGTTTGGTTTGTTTTGTTTATGGGTTGGGTTTTTTTCTCTGTGTTTGGCTTGGTTTCCTTTTTAAAAACTCCTTTAGAGTTTCATTTCTATGCCACAATTTAGTGGGTTTTACAGCACTAAAATTGTATTACTTTGTATTTGTCAATATTACATGTAATATTGCAAATAGTATTGCATGTAATTCCCTCTGTGACAACCTATTTACAAATCAAATATCAATCCTTTTTAAGTTTAGCTGTCTTTATATGTCTGTACGGCCTTCATTCATCATCTTTCACTTTTTTGTCCTGAGATAATTTAATTAGACTTCAGTTGTCCTTTTTGTTTGTAGATCACCTTTCTATATTAAAGCACATACATGCACAATAGACTTGACTAACCCTTATAAACCTGAAATAACACTTTCTCTGGTTTGACGTATCTTCTTTCTCAGGAACTATCTATAGCCACTGCTTCACTATTTTTCAGCCTGTTCTGTATCTCTACCCGCGTCCTGCCCTGAATCCTTGCTTTATCTTGGAGATTAAGAAGGAACTTGTCATGTGGAATGTTACGAAAAGCTTTCTGAAAATCCAAATATATTATGTCATCTGCTACGCCCTTAGCAACCCTGTCAGTACCCCTTTGTGTAAATTCTTCTACCCAAAAATGCAACAAACACTGAGAAATTTATTGAAGATGCAATTAATAGCTCTTTATTTACAGACAACTGATTATATAGGACACACACTCTCCCAGAAAGTTATTGTAAAAACACTCCACTCTGCCTTTACCCTATTTTCACTAATAATAGTAATGACAGTAATAGTAATAACAATAATAATAATTCAGTATTTCTTATCTACTGCTTTACAGTGCCTAATCTGTTTGATAACTCCAGAAAAACCCTATTTGAAAAGGTAGTCCAATTAAATACATATAGATGCATTCAAATGTTTAATTGGCTGGCAACTTAGTAAGTGTCCATAAAACATGGCTGCTCCTTAATCAGAAGACAAGAACGAGCTGTCATATGTTTTTATGCACTTGCTGTTTGAAAAACAAATCTCTCAGGCAAAGAGGACGCCTTCCTTTTATTTCCATAGCCCAACTCAGAATAAGCAAAAAAGAGAGACAGAGCAGATAATGGGCCCCATTCAGGAGTGCAAAAGGCTATTTCTGAGCAGTTATTGCATTGTTTATGCCAGAAAAAATTGCACAACTCCCATTCTCTATACAAATTACATGTTTTCTATGCTTCATTGGACATTTTACATAGAACATAAATGGAGCTTTTGCAATAAGTGGTACAAAGACTGCTATCAGAACCCATATAAGCCTCATTATTAAGGCTGGGTGAAGCATTTGGCTTTCTTCTGGTTTTCAGCAGAGTCAACAGAGTCCAAAATTCATTTTATGGTTTGTCTTTTTAGTTCCTTTCAGCTCACAGTTTCCTGAGTTTTTAATGAAATGAAAATGGAGTTTTTCCAACCAAAGCTGTTTTAATTGCTTTAAGACACAGATCACAGCTTAATGCGATCCAGTAAATGTTGCCAGACTGGGACAGGCAGAGAGCTTCACGTGCTAACTGCACAGCAGGGCTGCCTGGCCAAGGAAAAGGTCAGGCAGCTGCATAAAGCCAAAACACAACACAAAAAAAGTTGTCAGCTGTATTGCTGCTATGAACATGGTGAGTTCATGTAAAAGGAACTTCCATTTCTCAATCCAAGTGCTGCTGAAGTGGTGTCCATTCACCTCCACGTTATGCTATAGATTAACCTTTCAAAAGCAGCTTTGGATGGGTTTTTGTGGTGCCTGATTTGAGCCTGAAGTTCGAAAGAGCTGGCTACCCTCTATTGTACAACTGAATTTGAAGACAGTAGTGAGTTCTGCTCTCAGAAATTGTGTTCAATGCATGTATGAGGCCCAGGTGAGGCTACATTTTTTGGGCCCCTAGCTACAAGAAAGACATTGAGATGCTAACGCATGTCAACAGAAGGGCAATGAAGCTGGTGAAGGGTCTAGAGCACAAGTTTTATAAGAGGCGGCTAAAGAAATTGGGGTTGCTTAGCCTGGAGAAAAGGAGGCTCAGCAGAGACCTCATCACTTTCTACAACTACCTGAAATGATGCTGTAGTGAGGTGGATGTTGGTCTTGTCTCCCAAGTAGCAAGCAATAAGATGAGAGGAAATGAGCTCATGTTGCATCAAGGGTGGTTTAGATTGGATATTAGGAAAACTTTTTTCACCAAAAGCGTTGTCAAGCGTTGGAAAAGGCTGCCTAGGGAAGTGGTTGTGTCACCACCCCAGAAGTATTTAAAAGACATATAGATGTGGCACTTAGGGACATGGTTTAGTGATGAACTTGGTTGTGCCATGTTAATGGCTGGAGTCGATGATTTTAAAGGTCTTTGCCAAGCTAAACAATCTGTGTTTCTATGAAAGAGCATGTATTTTGCACACATTGTTATGGCAATAGCGCTGCATTAATCCTGACTGTGCTGCTTCTGTTAAAAGAATTTGGAGAAGCTTCTACATATAGAAACATTTCTACCTGTAAGATTTCCCATATGCATTAACAGCTTAATTTTTCTATATTCTATTATTTCTCTTGCAGGCAGACTACATGACATTTCTAGCAAACCTTTTTTCCAACATTTGATTCAGTGTCGATGCATATTTGTCAGTTTGATGATCCTCTCTCTTTTCCCTTGTTGATAGTTAGACATGAAAATATTGCTGTTAGGTCCCATGGCTCTTTTTACAGTTATTCTCTGAATACCTAATACTTAAAAGCTCTTTGTAAACAAGGACATTTGCCAAAGTAGAAGCAGAAGTCAAGATGATGCCATAAATTGTGTCTATTGCATCTAAATCATCCTTTTCACCTACTAATCAGAGACCATACTGCCCAACAAAGAGCAAGATTTTAATTCTCTCTCGAGTCAAAAAGCATCTCTTCTCTCACTTTCTAGTATTCAACTCAAGGAAACTTCATTCTAAAGCACAGAAATTACCTATTACATGGGTTTTTTTACTATTAGCTTTTGGTTGCCATGTTATTAACTACTCTGACTCAGCCTCAGCCCCTTTGGTTCCTTCTCCATAAATATTACTTTGGAATCCCTACATTTCATACACTGATGAGGTAAAAAGAACCTAATTATTCTGACAATTTTATCTAAGGCTTGCAGATTTTATGTACTGAGTGTATAAAAAATAACTTGTTGATGAATAATGCTCCAGGAGTACATTTTTGTAACCATCATCTGGAAGGGTCCTTTATATACACAGATACTCAATTCTTCCAGTGGATGATAAATGTTAAACTTGCTTTACTTCAAGTATCAGTGTCCCAGTATATGTTAGTATAGATAAATATACATATATATGCATAAATTTAAATTGAGATATAGCAGCTTCCCCACAGAACTGCGAATGCCAGTGAGACAACTGCCAAAGCATTTTAACTTTCTCTTATTAGCCATGTGGTTCCTTTCTTATGATTTTGTGTCCTTCAGTTAAAATTATGGATAGCTTTTGCTTTTCAATGTGTAAGAACCAAGAACTAATGCAAAATAAAAGCCATAAATGCTTAACTAATATAAAATATCCATTCAAACAGTGCATAAAAATATAAATAAATTTAAAAATTAATAGGTTTTCAAAGTCAAACTTTTAAACGGTGAAATTGCTGGTGAACATGGTTGGATTCAGTTATCTTAAAGATCTTTCCCAACTTAAATAACTCTATGATTCTAACACTGGTAAAGTTTGGGCAAATCTGGCAGCATGATGGAGGGGAGGCTGTGTCAGGGTCCGATTGGAGAAAATCCCCAGTGCCGGACCCTGTTTCAGTTTGTGATCCCAAGAGTGAAATTAAGACGCAAATGAGGTCAAGTACCGTAATCAGACAGTTTGCTTATTGCAAATTAGAGAAAGAAAATTATTATAAAAAAGGGAAATTATTGTAATAAAGGGGATAGTGATAAGACAGATTGGAAAAAAGGTAGAAAATGAAACAAGAATTCAGGGTGCAGACAGAGGGAGAGAGTCACCACCATGGATCCAGGTGTCCCAGGGATGTGGTGTTGTTGCTGTCAGTGGTTAGACTTCTTCAGGGTTCGTAGTCTCATAGTATCAAAGAAGAGTGTCCCCCAGGAATCCATTGGCAGTGGGTGTCCTCATGGAGGTGTCCTTCTGGAGTCCCCTTGAAGGTACCCCGTGGAGTGTGTCTTGTGGAGTAGCCCTCATGGCCATGTCTCATGGAGGGTGTTCCTCAGGGTCTGTAGTAGTCATCCGTGGAAAGAGTCCTCACGGAGGTGTCCTTCTGGAGTCATCCTCATGGCAAAGGCCCCCTGGCAATGTGCCTCTTGGTGATGTGTCTCTTGGTGATTACCTTTTCCCCTTTTGTAAAGGGTTGGGGGGAGTACCTCTGCTCTTCATGTCACATATTAAATGTTCCTAGTGCACCAGTTTCCCTGGTCTTGCAGCCACCTCTTCAACTGGACTGCAAGTGTCTGTACACACATGTGTCTGCAGCAATTTTTGGGATAATACCTCACACCAATCTTCAAGGTAATGGACAGAAGAGTCTTCTCTCAGCTCTTTCCCACTTATCTCTCAGGCAATGGATGATTGAGTCCCAGTTCAGCTTCTCACACGCTTCTCCCAGGCAATGGATATTGGAGTCTTAACTCCTCCTACCCATCTCTGAGACAAAAGATAAGTGGATTTCCATCTCAGCTTCTCAGACCAATCTTTGAGACAATGAACGGTGGAGTCTGATTTTAGATCAGTTTGTCACAGGCTGCTACAGCTCTCTGTTCCCAGGCCCAGAAAGGCTGAGCATGCATGCGTTCCTCAAAAACACCCACAAGAGCACTGACAACAAGCACTGCAAGCCCAGAACAATGCAGACAAAACCATGTAAACGCTGACTGCACAAACAATTGCTTAATCTTGTCCCCCTCTCTGCCAGTTAAGGATAAGGGTCTGTTAGTGGAAAATAGTGTGCATATGTACAAAGAGGATCTTTCCAGTAGCAGAAACATATACACCAAGGGCACCAACTGGCCCTAGATCCTTGCTTTCCTAACTTGCTGGCATTCCCAAACCAGCAATGCCCCTCCAGCTTCTGATAGCTCAGAACCCCTCACACACATGTTTGCATGCATGCGCACATGTATAAGCCCACACATATTGTTGCTAGAGCACAGCAATGAAATTCAGACAACACTGACGGGCTGGAAGCTGATAGACAGGGGCTGGAAGCACCACCATAACAGAACTAATAGTTTTCCTAACACTATTAAGGGTTGTACTGAGTTTGCCGCAACTCCTGCATTCATAAGGTTAACTGAAACCAAGTGTGAAAACAAGGAACCTTAAGAATGCATGAGAATAGAGAGGAAGTGTCATAAATATTTCTTATTTATTTTCTGTTATTCTGTATTTGAAAATCAATCATGATTTATACTTCAACAAAAACTGGTTTTCTATTGCAAAAGTCCTTCTAACCCTTCTTTTGCTTATTTTTTTTTTTTAAGAAAATTCTTCATAAGAAAAAACACCGCCAATTCCATACTTGGTTTTAAACATAGAGTACAAGACTGAATTCCTTGACAAGAACCAAAGTGAGGATGTGCAGGTAGCAACAACACAGGTACCTATGTGTCTGTTAAAGAGAGAGAATAGAGAGGAAAGCTTCAGAAAAAAGAATTAGAAATGTAACATTAAGCCACTATAAAACTATCAGAGATAAAGAGGACACAGCGGAAAGTTGAACTGACTAGGTGGTCTGAAGATTGAATATGATTTTAGCATTTTGTTTTCATCTTTGATACTCGTGGGAGCAAAGAAAAGGAGATATACCATAGGTGCAATCTCAAGAAATCTGTAACTGTAGCAACCATCACTAAAAGGTAAATATTTTATTTTTTACAATGAAGATTATAAAACAAAATTCATAAAACCTGAACTCTATTTTGATTTTATTATTGGGTGGTTTTATTGAAAACACTTAAACCAGTATTTTAATACTTTTATTTTTTTATTTTATGAATATTGTATAAAAATTGTACTTCCTTTTGACTTGAAAAAGTCTTGACAAACATGGATGATATGTTATTTTGCGTTTATTGTGATGCATCTACTTATTGCTAGAGACATACAATTATATCAATCCAGACTTTTACAAACAACTTAAAATGCTTCAGGTCTTTGTATTCCTCACATATTTTATTACAGTTTGTGAACAAAGTGAGTTACAAAACAGAAATGGTGGAGTAAAGCAGGGGGGAAGAAGAGGAATGAATGGAAATAGATCCTGGTTTGCGCTACTGCCACCAAAAATAACATTAAATTCACTTCAACATGAATTTAAACACGATTAAATAAAAGTTGGTTAAAGAAAGACAAAATAAGGAAATGTGAAAAAAAATATCTTGGCCTCATCATCTTGCTGCCTTCGAACTTTTGCTATTAATAAAGAAGTAGTAGAAGTAGTGAGTGAAGTTTTGCCCTCATTATCTACATGTGAACTAGATCTCTCTGTTCCTATTATAATTAGTAGAGACTTAGGGCAGGATTCAGCTACATAAACATGTGTATATAGTTCCAACTCAGATGGAACTATATACATCTAAATACATCTAATACGGAGCTGGCAGGTTCGAAACAAATCTTATGGAAGATCTGGAGCCTTTTGGAGATGAGCAGCTAGATTTTGGGCATGATGCCTTGTCTATCTTATGTTTTGTTACCTGAAGCCTGCCGAAATGACTGCTATAGTTACAGCTGCAGAGATATTCAGCAAAGCCTGATCCCAAACCTGGTATGCTTATTGCCAAAAAACCAGGTGTCTATTGTGTTTTGAGCTGCTCTAACATATTAAAAACTTCTGCATTAGCATCCAAGATACAGGATCTACAGGAGGCCTATTCCTTCAGCAAGTGACAGCTAAAGGCCATGGAAGCATCTCAAATAGGTGGATATATTAAGGGAAACTTAGTAAGGCCAAAATATCTTATATTTGTTTTAGTGTGATAGGTAAGAAATAGCCAGTGATAAGTTAATTAAATGGATCTAGGTAATGGTATTCATACAATGGTGTGTATATGCATATGCATACACGCATATAGTGTATGCCTTTATACCATGTAATTATTTTCTTTACAGGTAATTCTTCTCCTGTAACCTATATTCTCATCCATTTCAGGGCTACTTCCTTTACTGAGCACTCAAAAAAAAATTAGTTTCTCTGTTACCACTATGGGCATGAGCTGTTCTGTCAATCTGAATGCACTTTCCTGTGGTACCCTGAAGTCAGGGTACCTCAGTATCCTTTTTCTTGATAGCTCTGTAACAGTTTTAATGTTATCTTTCCTTTGTCTTTCTACTAGGTTTATGAATTTTACAGGTTTATAAATTTTCGACTAGGTAAGTTAAATTTATTTGTTTTCCAAATTGTGTTACTATTTTAATCAAAGAAAGGGTTCTGTAATTCTATGAGAAAAATTAATAGGACATGAATGTTTGTAAATGAGATTCAGAATCTCTAAATTCCTAGTCAGACTTGTGGCAATTTGGGATCCTTCTCTCAGACAAAGATTAAGTTGTCTGGTCGCTGGGCTCTGGATTATTGCTGGAGAAGCCTAAAATTGATTTATACTGTCATTCTGGATCACAGACTTCCTTATATGTCTAAACAGAAGTGCTCATATGTCTTTAGATCAATCTTTAGCTAAGCAGTTAGATGCCTGGCGTTTTTTATCTAAGCTTCATCATGATTCAAAGAGACTGAGGAAGCTGGTGGATTCTAATTTCCTAGTGAGAACCCTTCTATTGGCAACTTTTGAATGACCTTGTGAACATTTTCCTTCATTTTGCCTTTTTCAACATGCCAAGTAGGTACCTAAAAATATCCCGAATCTTAACATTTGATTTAAATGCTCAAATGAAGTTTTAATAAATCCTATAAATCTCATTTAAAAATCTGATCCTACTTCTCCCTCTCATATCTGATAGAGTCTTCAAAGTGCGTGTGTCTTTTGCATTCTTTTGAAGATAGTTTTGTAGGAAAACCTGTAGACTTTGTTGTGTTTAGTTGGTTTTTTTTTACTTTACTCCATTATCCTTACCCATCTTTCACTTTCAGGGTTGTAAGTTTTAAGGACAATAATCTGCTCTATGTTTATATTTTAAAAGCAAGACAGGATGCTGAGTACCAGAAGCAACCAACAAAAGTAAGCTAATTTGCACTTGTTCAAAATGCACGTGTCTGCACATAGATGCAACGACTCTCAAATCACAGTTACCAAGCAGGTACAGGTAAACTGCAAGAGGAATTTTTTAACCAAATTGCCAATACTCCTATAAGTATCTGACATATGTGACAAGTATCTTAACCTCTGTATATTTATTTTCTGTCAAAACAATGGAATAATATCTGAATTCTGTGGAACTGGGCATTTTTTCACCAGCTGGACATCTCTCTTACAAACAAAATATGTCTGCATGGATAATTTACATGCTGCAAGATGAAGATCTTCATTCTGAGAACAGGTTAAGTTCATACAAATTTTAATTCTTATTAAAATGATTGTGTTAGAGATGGAGAAATGTTGTGTTGTTTCTGTTTCCTGGAGAAATGTTGTATTGTTTATGTTTCCTGGTTTTTTTGGGGGGGTTTGTTGTTTTGGGTTTAGTTTTCTGGGGGTTTTTGGTGGTTTTTTTTTTCTTTTCATTACATTCTTGTGCACTTAAAAAATAATTCAGGCTATTTCCATGCAAATTATACTTTTTCTGGATTCATTAAATGCTCTTTGCTGAGGCCATAACTGGACTGTCTTGTCTCAAATTATCTATGCAGAATATTGAAAGGGTCAAAACAGTGCAGCATGCTACTGTATTTCACAGAATAGAAAAGCATGCAGATTGCTTGTTTCTCATTCCTGTAATAAGCAATAGTAACAAGAAAAGAAAATGGCTGAAAATGGTTTTGTTCCCATGTGTCAAATACCATAATTAGAATAAGAAATGGTACAAATTAACCCATTCTCATTACAGTCACTCTATTACAATTTCATGGTCCTCTTCTGATGCCGTACTCTTGCTAAGCACATTTGCATCTCATCAGTGAACACAAGCAGCAGATCTGCTGGCAGTGAATGCTTGATTCACTCCAATTTATGTCTTCTTTTCAGCTGGGGAATCCATTGTGTGAGCTAATAGCAGGTTTCTGATTTGAAATGACTGCAGATCTCTTTATATTTGGATACAGTGCAACCATTGTCATATTTTTTTTTAATGTGTCACATAATTGTTGTGTTACACTATGTTCAAGCAAAAGAAAGGAAATTTTCAACATTAAATGAAATACAAAGGGCAGTAGTATGCTTTGCTCTCAGTGATGTGTGGGGAAAAGACAAGAACTCTTTTCTCTTACGCCAAGTAGTGTGTATAGCTGCAATCTTTGTGATCACCTGCATAAAAGGTGATTTCACTCTCATCTATCCTACCTCTGCAAGGCTGGTTGTCAAAATAGAAGGTTTTATTAAAACAATGAAGTGGACAAATGTATCATCTTAAAGGACGTTTAAAGTTGCCATGTCCTTATTACTTGACTGATCTGGGGACACTCTTGAAGCACAATTTCCATGAACTTCTCACAAAATTGTCAAAGCATTTCTATTGCTAATACAAGCAAAAACTGAACTTGAGTGCCTGTCTTATCTAACAATATTAGATTGTTTTCTCAATCCAAGGTGTGTAGAGAGGAAAAGCTGTGTTTGAGGTGTTTTGCTTGCTCTCTTGTGCCTGGTCTGACAGCTAGAGAAAGATCAACTTAGTGAAAAATAAGGGAGGCTTGCTGTTGATGTTAATGGGATAAGATTTCATGAGAAAGATTTTGTCCTACAAGACAGGAGTGCTACATGCATTACCTTTATAAGACCTTGGAGATTGACATAGGAGATGCATGATCAGTGACTCAAAACATGGGGTTATTTCACCTGTCCTTAATCATTAGTGCTTGGATTCACTTAATCTAACTTCAGACATTTCCAATACAAATGTTGACATTTGGGGCAGGATTCAGTTGCCTAAACATAGGAATTTAGTGCCACTTCAGGTTTTCTAGGATATTGAAAGCATACACAGGCCACAAAGGGAGGGCACAAAACTTACGGAGATCCATACACTTTTGTATAATAGAATAAATTTCAGTACAAAAAAATGTCACTGTATGGTTGGATTCAGATGACCAAATATCACCTCTAACCTGTCTGCTGGGATGTTCTAGGGTCAATTCACTTGTCTCTACATTGATGTATTAGAGACATTCTGCTGTATCCTACTTAACCTCCATCATTCATGCTAAAGCACATGAGTATTCTGCATACGTTGTATCATATGCACTTACCTTCATGAAAATGTCCTGGACACCTTAGAGCTCTCAAAGGAACCATTTCTTGCTTTGCTAATGTCGTGGTTTAAGCTCAGCTGGCAACCCAGAGCCATGCAGCTGCTCGCTCACTCTCCCCGCTTCCTCCCACCGCTCCCAGAGGGATAGGGAGGAGAATCGAAAGAATGTAACTCCCACAGGGTTAGATAAGAACAGTCCAGTAACTAAGGTATAACACAAACCACTACTCCTACCACCAATAATAATAATGATAAGGGA
>JANHGB010055474.1:0-18850 GCA_026283785.1 Coracopsis vasa
TGAGGGTGGTGAGGCACTGGAATGGGTTGCCCAGGGAAGTTGTGAATGCTCCATCCCTGGCGGTGTTCAAAGCCAGGCTGGACAGAGCCTTGGGTGACATGGTTTAGTGTGAGGTGTTCCTGTCCATGGCAGGGGGGTTGGAACTTGATGATCTTAAGGCCCTTTCCAGCCCTAAGTATTCTATGATTCTATGAAAATGACTCTGTGGTCAGAACTGATGTCTCCTGGTGTACAACATCGTTACTAATAGCAGCTCCATCCTAACCACTGAAGATTTATGGATTGTGTGGGAAAAAAACTATTTAGGAAATTCCTAGAAACAGAAGAAATTATTGCAGCTGTTGAAATGTCTGGGAATTTTGCTGCTGATTTATATGGCACGAAGGTGTTGTCCATGACGCTCTACTGAGGACCTCTAAAAATTTTTTACGTAGCCTGCTAAGTAGTTATTTATTTTTAATTGCATAGCCGCTGCTCATGCACAATACTTGCATTTTAAAACAAGCTCCCCAAAGGTTCCCATTAATAGCCCTGGAACTTGTTTAGTATGTACAGCAAGCTTTTGGGCCATGGAGATCATAAAGGATCCAAAATAAATCTCACTTTACAGGTGGGTGATGCATATCTTAATGCCTCCATAATTGACTGTAGCAGTATCAAATGATTAGAACAAGCCAAATCACTTGATCCTGGTAAAAACTACTCATAGGAGAGATCACCATCAAAAGTTGTTTAATCCTTTGCTTCACACAGGCAATAACATAAGGTAACACAATAATAAGCAGATTTTCTCACTTATTCCGCATTTCTGTTGCTGTAAATACCAGGGGAAAACAATGGAGATTTATTAGTGAGGAACTTTGTACTCAGGTTTGGCTACAGTCCTTAGCAAAAGAAACCTATATCTGTGTCTTTTATTTTTATCTATCTCATTTATAGAGGCCCTAAAATTTAATTCTTCGTATACAATTTACTGTTACTTTTCATGGATTTTCTTCCGTATAATCTAAACAAAAGAAATTAAAAAGCCACAAATAAAACACTGTCAGTATATCCAATTGTATAATAAACCATAAAATATATTTGAAGGTAACAGAAGCAAACCACAAGTAGAAAATGAGGGAGGAAAAAACACTCATGGCAAAGTTTAATGTGCTGTCCACTTAAAATGCAGTTGCTTTAAAAGAAGCAGCTAATCATTAGTAAAAGCAGTGCTTCGATTTTATCCAAGTATTGCTGAATTTCATGTTTCCAAATCACAAAAAACCCGTTTAACTGTTCAAGTGAGTTACTTTGAAATGGGGATCATTCTTCCATCACTGTGAGCATCTCCTGCACTCCTTTTGATGTCCCATTTAATTACCTGGGCTGATATTAACGTGGTCTCTTAAACACTGATAAAGATGTAGGGAAGTGGCTCTTTTAAAATAGCCTTCAGCAGCAGCCTGCAGCAGACTTTTTGATATGAAAAGTAAGGACTTTTCTGGAGCAAATGATGATGATGTTTTTTCAGACCTAGATAGCTCAGTGACAACTACTTGCTGGGTTTCAGTCATCTCAGAATGCAACACATAAATGGAATTTATGGTGGAAATGAGTAATTTTTAAGTGAGAATGGATTTTAAAGTTCCTCATAGACTTGTTTTCTAACAAAATGTAACTGTTGTTACAATTACATAAGGCAAAAAGTTGGTTGCATTTCAAGACTTTGTAGCTGCCTCTTAGGCTCCTGGTGCTTGAGAGGTACGTCTGCAGAGCTTTGGAGCTGGACTGGGAATCTGGAGTATGTCTGTTGGAGCAGACCACGGACCACCTGTAAAAACAAGTGACAGCAATAGAAAGATCCATCATGGCAGGATTAGGAGAACAAGAGGTGAGATTTCCAAATCTTGATTTTGGGTAGATGGAAATGCAGGAATTCCCATGTGCTGGGGAATTTGGTGGCAGGATGTCTTTCTTTCTTTGTTGTGATTGTCTTGTCTGATTTGACTTGTAAAGAGCAATTTGAGGTCTGGAAGTGACAAATGCTGGGAAAGTTGGGCTCAACCCCCTGAGTAGTATTTCTATGGAGTGCAACTGTATGACAAGTGGCTGGCAGAAGGTACCACAGGTTCCTCCACAGCCTGATGGTTATGGCACTTTGCTCTGGTGAACGACTGTTTACATCTCCCCAGAATGGGGCTTAAAAATGTGGGCTGCAGAGTTTTAGTGGGTGCTCAGGCAACACAATGGGGACTTGGGTCCATGTTTCTCTGGTTCTGCCACCCTTGCTTGTTAGAGTACCTCAGTGTACGCTGGTGAGCAAGGATTTGGACACTGGGTCCTGGCAGAAGGACTCAGCCTACCATCTTTCTTAAAAAATATTTTTTATGAGGAGATTTGTTTTCCCCTCTCCTCTTCCATATTTTTCTTTTTTGTCTTCCTCCAAGCTGTCAGGAGGATCCTCTGTGTGATATTCAAGAGAAGGTGGATGAATAGCATCCTGTCATTTCCTATATTATAATGGATGAGCTGGAGAATTTTTGCTGACACTGTTCTTAAACCTGTTGACGATTCAGTCAGAACTGCAAATGGTTATAGGGATAAATGTAGAGATAATCCATTTACTGATGAATATCTCTCAGAAAGTGGTTTATGTACAAATTAGGAGCCTATGCTACAAAATGAAAGTACTTTCAGTCAAATCTGCGCTTTATTTGAAGATTATCTAAAGAATAAAACAGATTGTCCATAGCCCGTGTTAAACAGTTTTCATCTGGAGCAGCTGAGTTGTCTGAAGGGTGCTGTTGTGGTTCATAGCATTCATTACTGTGCATAATTTGTTAGTGATAACCTGAATTGTGTCCTAATTTTAATGAGTATCAACAATTCACATCTTCAAGGACAATTGTGATGTTGGGGATGGGGTTTTTGTCACTTTGCTAGTTTTCATGTCAAAGTGATCAAAAGACACAGCAAGTCAATCAGCAGAGCATCTGGTGTGCCACAAGTCATGTCTTCCTCTGCTCTTGCTGCTTATTCAGCTTCGGTTGTCACCCATGGTCTGGTACAAATATACCCTTAAAGCCATATTCCAAGTTCACATTAGCCACACTGTCAGCCTTATGAGCAAGGATATTAACTAAAATAGCATCAGATGCCAACTTTGGTAGCTGAGACTTAGATGCTGTGTACATATGCAGGTATGTGAGAACAAAGACAAAGAACCTGGGCTCACCGCGTCCCTGTGTGGTAGCTGGGACATCAGGGCTGAGTGCACAGCCACACTCCTCCAGCTGATCCATCTCTAGCACTTTTATCAGAGGGAATCTTTAGGAGGAAATTAAATATTGTATCTGGAAAGCCCATTTGTGGTGCTTTTACATTAAATGGCAGGAAAGCAAGAAAACCACCAGTGATGTGATTATTTTGTCTCTGGCTCTTGCACACTGAGTTTAAATTCTTCACTGATTGGAATCTTCTGGAATGAGATCCAGAACGTGCAATTTGACTGGAGTTTACACAGCTAAATTCAAGAGCATGATCCAAGAAACCTGGCTGATGGTAGATGCCATAGGCAAGTTTCTGAGAAACATGTCATTGGGCACCTTCAAGTCCTTCTACTGTACATACGCATACTAGTTTGAGCATCTAGGCTCATATATTCAGTGACAGTGCTCAACATTCAGAAAACTAATGGCCCTACACCCTCAGTCCCTTGCAGTTCCCAAGGTGTGATTCGATTGTATCAACACATAATGCCTGTATCGAATTCTTCTTCACATGATGGTGGCCGTAATGGCCATTTGTCCATCGCCAGCCTAAAAGACATAAGGATCAAAGCCACCAGTGCCCACCATGAAGTCAGGCACTGGGCATGGAGTGGGCTACAGTCCCACTTCCCTTTGGCCACCCTGGTCCCAAACAGCATTTCTGGAGAACAGGTGGTGATGCTGGTTGCTCTCTGTTAGTCCTCAGGAGGGTATTTCCCAAATGAAGGTCTTTACTGGTGTCCCACTGTTCACTTTTTGTCTCCTTGGTTTTTGTTTCTCTCTATGGCAGGTTTGTATGTGCTCCCCTTATCTCACATTTCCTCTGTGTGTGTCCTAGGGTAGCAGAACGAATTGTCACCCTTCTGCAGTGGCCAAGGACTTGCTTTGCCTGGGCAAAGATTTCAGCTCCTGTCAGATGTTGATGCCACCACACATGAGAGAGAAATAAATGCTGTTCTGGCAGTTGCCTCTCCTTAGATGAGATGATGATCAAGGTCTGGAGGCTGTTTTTGGCAGAAGAGGGGGTTTGGAGCTCTTTGCATCCTGACTTTGGAGGAGGACAAAAGGAAATAACATCTTGGACAATATTCACTCCCTGATTAGCACTGGGAGATTAACTGCCAGTGAAGCGTTCATGGCTGAGCACACACCGCGGTGCTGTACTCACAAGTCAGGGATCTGAAGGACAGGCTCAGGCTGCTCCTGCTCCTCTGAGCAGCTGACACACTCCCAGAGCCCACCGAGAGCCATGCATGGGGACTTGAGCTTCGTCAGAGCTCATTAGCTGTCTTTTCCTTCCCTGGTGCTGAAAAACCTGCCTGCCACAGGTGACCGCTTTCACAAGCACTGCCAGCATCCACCTTTGCAAGAATGCTGTCTTGCCTTTTCACAAACCTCAGTGAAAACAGGGCTAAAAATCCTGTGAACGTAACAAAAACGCCTTTAAATTGCATTAGCACTGAAAACCACTGAACAGGCAGGAAGGAACCTGGTCCTGGGCATGGGGAAGTTATGGGCAGTTCTGCTTGGAGTAGGGCTAGCTCAGGTCATGGGAATTGTAAGAAATGGGGCCGGAATGGCTACACTGGAATTTCCTTCCATGCAGTTGCTTCCTTCTGTCCCTCAGTGCAAGGAATGCTCTGTGCACACATGCTGCAAGCACACTGCTGGAATTTCTGTGTGTTACGAAGCAGCAGCAGAGAAACCTGTCAGTGAGAGAGAAATCAAGTGAAAAAAAAATCATCATTGCTCTTTTGCTCATTGTCTAAATTTGTGAGGGTAAGCTTATCTCCAGTCAGGAGAGGAAGGAGCTTTACGCATAACCACATCCCACTCAGAAACAGGAGAAATCCAAGCCTTTTAAACACAAAAAGAAACATTTCCTTCTGCCAAGACTAACCTGCCTTGAAATGCAAACTGTTTGACAATAGCATTTTTTTTTATCTGTTCTCATAGCGTTTAATGCATGCCTTCAGCCCCCTCCCAGAAGCCAGGGTGTGCCATGCCTGCAGTTCTGGGACAAAAAGAAACAAAGAAATGAAAACAAAACGACCCAACAAGGGAAGTGTAATTCCTGCTGAAAGTGAAGCTGGCCATGACACATTTTTGGGTGGTGTTGGCTCACTGCTTCCTAATCTGCTGTCAGTCTCCGGTCTTTTCTTCTCCTGCCATCTCTCATTGCCTGCAGAAGTGCAGGATCCTGCTCAATGAAATGTTTGGATTTGAAGAGCTGTATTGAAAATTAGAAACTTGAAAAATTGGCAGAACAAATATTTTAGGCCACTCTCTGTTGGCTGACTGATTCAATTAGTATTTGGCTGTGAAAATATCTTATTGTGGGCAGGCTATTTGTCTGGCATGAAATTATCTAAGTGCTTGCCCTGCTTTCACAATCATTTCTATTCAGAGCACCATTATCGTTATGTTTTATTATTTGTGGGACTAATGTGTTCCCATGTGCCTTTATACAGCCTGGTTCTTGCTTACATTGCCAGCTGACTTAATGGTGGAAACAAATGCTTCAGTTAATTTTAGGCATGTGCTTGTACTTTTTTAATCTTCCAGATTTGTAATGAAGAATTTAATATAGTTACATGAATATACATTTATATGAGAGTACAATAAATGCACGGTATATGTAAATATCATAATGTTTAATATACAATGTAGCTACATTAATAAGACAGTTTGGATTAAGTTCTCCCTTCAGATGAGAAAATTTAAAAGTCTTTGCAATCAATGGATGTTGAATTAAACAGCCTGCTAAATCTGACTCCCTGCCTGGATCATGTTCTCCTGCAGCTCTTGTAAACCACAAGGAATGCTATAGGAAGCAGAGCTGATGGCAAACCGACCCCACGGCATCCTGACCCGGTGCCGGCAAAGCAACCAAACTGGACAGGGCATGCAGTGTGTGTGTCCCCATCCTGTGCCCAGTTGCTGGTGATGGAGGAGTTCCCAGTAGCCAAGCTGCCTAACTGGGAAGCCGCACCTGAAGCCTGCTGTGATAGGGACATCAGCCACAGGTCTGTGCTTGAGATGTGGGGGAAGAAGGTGAATGGTTGGTTTAGTTTCAGCAATTCATGCAAATGAGGTGAGTAAAATGATCTACTGAACACATTTTGACAAAGTTATGTAAGAATATCCGTGATCTCAGAAAGTAACTCTATGGTTTTGATCGGCTTATGACTGCTTATTTTCCATCTGTAGTCTTTTTCATTGCTGGCCTTTAGTGAGCTATTTGTTTTGGGTTTCATTTTGACTTCTTTTACACTTAATTGGAAAGCTTTGAATATATTGACATCATCACAAAAAAGCTATTACATTCAATTAGTTATTAAAAACATTGGGATTTAACACTGCCTTGTAGTTCCACCTGCCCATGTTTCTTGAGGATTGTCTCTGAGGGCTTTGGGCTATCAAATATGAATTACTAGTCTTGAAAGTCTGTACCAGTTCTTAATGAATTATTGAGCTCTTGGGAAGGCTGCACACCATTTAGAGGCACAGAGAACCTGAAATCTAAGACAAAACTTAACAAAAGGGCCTGAAATGACTTACAAGTTTGGTATTCTGAATATTCTGACTTCTCATTGTAATAGCAGAGAGCATAGCTTTGGATTATTGATTCCAGTCGTTTTTTTTCTTTCTTGCAGCTCCTGTACTAAATTGAAAGAATAAAATCTGGAGAGCTGTCTTGGCATCTAGCAGAGATCTGAATGATGAAGAAACTGTTTGAATAATGTATTGCTGCTTCCCTGGCTGATGTCCCTAATATCAACTTCCCTACTCTCAAGCACGTTGGACTGACTCTTTTTAAATATTGTATTGCAAGACCAAGTATATTAGGGTACAGTACCCTGGCTGGGAGCCAGCAGGTCCTTTCAACTGCCTCACTGACTCACTGCAGTATCTTGGTGTGGCTGCTTGACCTCCTTCCTGCTTCCCCATCTGTGCAGCTGGGCAGATAACACTACCCAGCTACCCTGCAAAGCAATTTGGGACCATGAGATGGGAAGTGTTAGGTGACCAGTCTGTTTATTCTGCCATTCATTCTTCAAACCCTGCCAACACACAAGAACTTGGAGATCATCAAGAGTTTAAAGACACCGTCTTTTATGGGAAATATTCTCCACTGTGTGTGTGGAGAACTTTCTAAAAAGAGGTCATGCTTCACCTTAAAAAGTGGGCCGCCTGTGGGTCTAACTTTATGAGTTCTTTATGCATGTACATAACTCCCCCATAAACGGTGCAACCAAAGTCAGTGTGACCTGCACTTAAATAACTGCACTGTGTTTCATATAATGGGCCCTCGAAAGACAAACTGGGATTCTTCATCCCCTCTGGCAACCTTACCCTCAAGACTAGTGGAACAAGTGCAGCCATGCACTTAGTATCAGTAATTTTTTTATTCATTCATGCATCCAGATTTGGTCTAGGTCTCATTTAAAATGATGCTTAACTAAGTGACAGCCATTCTTCTAATCAGCAGGTGTTTCAAATGCTTCTGCCAGTGTGTTGCAACTTCAGTTATTATTGCCTGCAGTGATTCCTGCTTGTTTGGTACATGGCCTTTCAGAAGGATCAGATAATTTTGCCGAAACTAAGCAAAATCCCACTGATTTTGACTGAAATCCCACTTCACTGAATGCAGGGTTAGGGGCTTTAGTCTGTGATGTTGTGCAAAGACTTGAGGGTGAGAGCTGGCTTTTTTTTCCCTTGGTTGCTTTTTTTTCTTACCAGTCTGGTACAGCAAGTCAGCTTTGTCTTTGATATATCTGTTTTCAAAGGTTATGTTTACATTTTGCCTTTGTACAGGCAAGAATACTTTAGTCCTAGCAGATATTTACTCCAAATAAGGTGCATGAATACCATGCCATTTACAACATCTGATACTACATGTGCTAGAGTTAGCCGTGCATGGCTAATACCAAAGGGAATATGCCCCAAAAGAAAATAAATGAAGAGGAAAGTCACAAACTGAGCTGACCCACTGGATTTAGGGACATACACAGATTTAACAACCATTTGCATGCACATATCTTGAAGTTTGTGCTGTCAAGCAAAAATAAACTTTCAAGTGGTGAAAGCCTTGCACTTATGATAGTCCCATGGTTACAGCCTTCTACCTTCTTCATTGCACGATCCGTTTCCCTTCCTCTTGGCACAGGAATGACCTCCTCATGCCAGTTACAGCAAGGGGCTCCATGGAAACCAGTGCCAAGGCCTCTGTCAGAGCCTGCTGAGCCATCTCTGAAAAGCATTAACATCTGGGCAGTGGGAAGGGATGCATCATGGGACCAACCAGCTATTTCCAGACCATTGCCAGTTCTGCAGATAAGTTTGGATGAGGGATTTAGGCCAGCAGCCAGGAGCAATGGAGACAAGTAGTCAGAAAAGAATAAAGAGAGAAAGGCTGCTCATCTTAATGAGTGCAATAAAACAATAAAAATGCAATTATGCTGTAAAATTATTGTCATTTTGAGTTTTGAAGATAATGTACTAGGCAATGGTACTCATTTTAGCCTGTGTTTCTAGTCATCTTTTAGCCTCTGACATAATAATTACATACTACTCTCTCATTCCTGCATCTCTTCATTTTTATGTGTACTGAAGTATTGCATCAGAACAATGTCAAATCCCTAAATCCTGTACACTCACGGTGGTCCTTAACTTTGTTTTGCTTTGCCATGTGAAATCTAGAAATTGTGCCTGAAATATTTTTTACCAGCTTCCTCCACACCTCATATAATAGCACAATTATATAGATGTTATAAATTATGGTTTCTGTTTGATTTTGAAAAATGTCCTAGTTCCTGTGGTTCAATCTCGACTTCATGACTAGAAATACTGACAAACTCAAAATAGTCTGCCTTATTGGTTCTTCGTTTTTCTTTTTGGCAAATATTATTTGCCTCTCTCTGCTTCCTTGGTTTCCATCAGTTATTTCGGGAAACAGTTTGATATGGATATGAACAAAAGGATGAAAATACACCAGTGCTGTTTCTGTGCATTAATACTTATTTTAATATGATTCCCTGGCTTTAGGTAGTTATTTTCTATGTACTGTTACATCCTATTATTGTAAAGTTTTAAAGATTTGTTAAACTCACCAGAGTGAAGGGATTTCTCTTTGAGGTGGTCTAAAATGATCAAAGTTTGACCCAACTTCTTCCCTGTGTGCTAAACCCAAATGTTATTATTTAGATTTAAAGCTTTACCTTTTACCTTTTAACTTAAAGTTATATCTACATGACAATGTAACACCAGAGGAAAGTCCTACTCTAACTGTAGTTTTAGGATTGTTGCAATGGTATAATCATCATCATCCTTATCAGCTCTCCTTTAGTAAAGAACCATCCTTCAATTTTTAATTGACTTGGGTCTTATTCTTAACAGTGATTCATCTTGAATGCTGGGATACAGTCACTGTTTTTTTAAAGGTTAATATGAATCTGTAATGAATGGTACAGATTAAACACTGGTGACATTCTGTTTTCCCATCTTGTATAGATAAAATATTTACACTCTAACAGAGATCAATTTAGAAAGCAGGTGCAGCTTTGATGTTTACATCTTTTAATCCTCAACCTTAATTAACAAGTTGTTTGCTAATGATTAATCACCTGCACAAATACTATGTGGATTTGTCAATTCTGAAGTTACAGGCATCTTGGATGTTGGTTTTTTTCACCATGACAGAAGATGATGATGATGATCATGTCCTTCTGAGTGCTCGAGCTGGGAACATAGAGAAGCAGGACTGTGTTTTTTCCAAATACGAAGTAGGAAAGCCTGGTCGAAGTGGTGAAAGGTATCTTTTGCAGGAACACAGATGTTACCTATCAGGCTTTGGTAATTGCTATAATGTTTTTAATATCATTCTCCCAGACTCAGTTTTGCAGGGAGCAGGTTGGAATGGTCATTATCTACATCTGTTAGTAGCTCTTCCGCATATAAGTTAAGTTAGGTAGGTAGGCTGGCTGGTGTGGTTGTTGGGAGGTTAGGTTGGATGTGACTTTTGAAGCAGGTTTTTAAAATCAGCACTCTTAAAGGTTTGTTTTGCTTCTGTATTTGTGGGGGCTTAGAGAATGAAGATGTCTAGGATAGAAAATTATCAGGTTAGGGCATGCGCTGGGTAAGAGTTAAGAAGTTAGAAATCAGGGTGGAAAGGAGGCATCAAGAGCTGGAGGAAATATGTGTACGTACTCAAGCTTCTGAGACCTGTCCAATACATTCCATTATTAGGCACTGTTTCCTTGAATAATGTTGCCCTGTGGCTCCTTTGTTTCTGAGTTTAATTCTGTCTGTCAAGGTATGATAGTAGTTTGGATTGCGTAGTAAGAATGAGAATTACAGTTTGAGGTAGGCTGTTACTGTTCTGACTAGTTTGGTATAATTTTGGTAACCTTTTTTGGCTCTGGGGGTTACTTTTAGCCTTGACATTACTATGTTTTTGTTGTACAGCACTAAGCCTGTCATATAGAATGGGATTGTGTTGGTGACTTGAAAGCTGCTGAAAGTAGCAAAGTCAAAATACATTTGCTACAAAATCAAGTTGGGTGTGGTGGGGTCTTTTTGGGTTTTGTTTGGAGTTTTTTTTGGGGGGTGTTGTTTTGTGGGGTTTTTTTGGGGGGTTGCCTTTTTGTTTGTTTGTTTGTTTTGTTTTGTTGGGTTTTTTTGGTGTTTGCTTGTTTTTGCACCATTCCTCGTGGGCAATGGGACCTCTTGCTTTCACAGAGCAAAACCTGCAAATATTCCTGTCGCTGACAAATTCATGGGGAAGCTCATTGGAGATAAACTGTCTGCTGTACAGCTTGTAATGATTTATTTCTATAATGCAATATCTTCCTTTCTGGTAACAAAGGCAGAGGTTGGAAATTGTTTCTGCTACAGTGTGTCATTAAGCTTTAATTCACTGTTTTAAATTATGAAGTACTCTGTGGCTTCATTTGTTTGTATGAAGATTTTTGATGTTGATAAAGGTAGAAAAATTTGTGTCCTCCTTGATAGGCTTCATGAATGCTCTGTGTAAAGCTCGTATGCTGTTCATAACCAGATCATTTTCAGCAGTCTGTTAACTCCCTTTATTATTAGATTGTTAATATTGAAGCTGATCTCTTGAGTGCTGAGGAGGTGTTGAGATGATTTATATGTATTCTGCTGGTTTATATTACTGTGCCTCTTGTGGAATGAATTATAATGCCAAAATATTGAAGAAATAGATTTAAAGGCGGTTTTGTGAAATAAGTGCAATATTTCAGGAAACATAATTAGGAAATATTTAGAAGAACAAGTCACATTAATAACTGTCTTCAGGAGAACTGGGAGTATCTGAATCCCCTCTAAGGCAAGGAATTGATTGCTTCACAGTATGGTCCTCATGTTGACTGGTAGCCTGTCTCTGGAGATGGGAGCTTGGCATTTAACCTTGCATAGCAGAGGCATGGAGTCTGAACCTGGTGTGCAAGGAGCTCTCTGTACATTGCTTCATCTATAGCTGTTCTCAAATGCTGGAACAAAAGCTTCTGCTCCCTAGAGCAAACTTTTATTTGCTTGTTTGACAGGCCAATAGCAGCTGAATTTGTGAACAATTTAAGGATTACTGGAAATGTAGTATTTAAAAGTATACCCTCCACTGCAGGCAAAATGCTGAACTGACAGTAATGAGAGTGCATGTATGGAAGGAGGGAGTTCCTGTTTGGTTATTTTTTCACTATTCTGTTACCAATGTGTATCTTGGCTAAGCACGGCTAATCCGGTATTTCTGGACTCATGAAAAATAACTACCTATTGTGTTCTTGCACTGTGAGCTAAGGAATTAACAATACTGTCTACCCAATAGCTGAAACTTCCAGGTGTTATTTCCAGCATGAAAACAGAAACTTAGGTTAAGAAATGCAATTTGTAGCCTGGTACTAGTTTCCTGTGCTAGGTGCAGGGGTGTGTGGATTACAAGTGGTCTTAGATCCAATGTTGTTGCAAATTTTTTTTCTGAATACCTTAACGAGGAATGCTTCTATGTATCAGTGGGGGTAACTGATCTCCAAGAGATGTGCTTGATTAATTCTGCTAAGCTAAAACAAAAAAGTAAGGCTTTTAGGCACTTAACAGAGCTACAAGTGGAGACGACTATTAGTAGGCTGGGTCACACTGTCATGTATGCAAATACCACTTGGTGTGTCCTTCTCCTAGTACGGTCTGGTTAAAAAGTTTGTGCTTTCTCTTGTGCAAGCTCAGTTTGAGAGGAGTAACTGCATGCCCATAACCATTGTCTAATTTTTGCTTGGTAGTGTAGCCTATGGGAAGGTGATTAAAAATGTTTCAAGTTAGAGCAATTGCAAAGGTTTTTTGCCTATGGCATAATAGGATAGAAGATGGATATGAATGAGGAGACGCATACAGAAAAGACATAAATGTGTGTCTGTGTGCCATCATCCTTTCTGCATCTCTGCTCCCGAAGTGTCCCTTTCAAAGCAAAGCTCTGATTTCTTGCTCTATTATGGAGATGGTCATAACCGCCAGTCAAGAAAAGGGAAGTAACACGGTGACACAAACAACATCAGAATTTAAAGAGGACACTGTAAGCCCCATTGTAAAGGACAAACTGTTGAAATGAGTGAGTCAAGTGCTAATCCTGCCACTGAAGGCTTAGTTTTAACCAGCCTGGCTCAATTGTCCAAGTGGAGATTCAGGGCTCTGATAGCTCAGATTGAGAGGCTGAAGCATTGGTTATCTGCAGGGAAAAGGATTGGTTTTGGAGCATTTTCTTAGTTGAATCTAAACGGTCCCTGACAGCTTTGTGGCTGAGATGCTCAGGTGCACAAAAGGGATAAAAGCCTTCATGCACCCTACAATTCCCAGCATTTAACAGCAGCCTTCAGCTATTGTGAGTGGTATTATTCCATAATGATTCTGCAATTTCAGAGCAGGAGGATTTCGTCTGTTTTAAGAGGTCACACACGAATATTAATTGTCTTTGGAGCAAAGACAGACATGGCATTTACAATGTGCTCCTTGGTTTTCATGTAGGATTTTTTTTGTACTCATTTGCAGTAATTTAAAGATGCCTACCAATGAAGTGCAGCTTGTAATAAAGCAAGATTTTTTTAAAATACACATCAAACTCTTCAGAGAAAATCTGCTTAGATGTATCTCTTGATACAGAGTTTCTCTTCGTTTCTACTATTTAACTGCCAATGCATTATCACTTTGTCTTTCTGTTGCTAACCTTCTTAAATTGTCATGCCTCTGTAGAGTACTAGGTCTGTAAAACAAGATTTGATGTTCCAGAAGATAAAACTGGAGGCTAATTCAGCACACATTTCTCTAAAATGAGGTGTCCTTATACAAGAGTTCACTATGAAGTAGAAAAAAAAAGAAATAAATAATAGGAAAATAAAGTTCTTGTAAAAAAATACAAACCTTATATCTGAGTGGGCTGCCAATTTATGTTTACAGAAATGTTATTTAAATAATAGCTTGTCCATGTAATAAGGTTACAATGTCTTTTTAGGTACCAGTTTAACTCTACATGGTAAATGCATTTCTGTGTGGCAAAAGTGATTTCTTCCATTTCACAAGTTGTCAAAATTTCCATGTATCTTTCATACTTGAAAGAGATCGAGATCTAAGATTCCTATCCCAGAACACTAGAGAAATGTAGATGTATCAGGTGCTTTGGCTGGTGGTGAGAGCATTTGTTTTGATCAGCAACTTTTGCTTCTAGTTAAGATAAACTATTTTCTATAATTCTGCTTTTCTTTAACCAAATGTGTGGACATTTATTAGAAATTCTAGCCTATTACATTCTTCACTCAACAAGCTACAACTCTACAGGGCCATTCTTGGGTGTCAGGTACATGCAAATGAGATGTATTATTTTGCTGTTTACTCATTACAACCAACTTTCTTGTCAATAGGTGCTTACAAAATTGTATTTTCCTTTGGCGCTTCATAATGGTGGCAAACCCTGATTGACTGTAGCACACAAGGCTTTCCACTGGGATGCCTCCTTTTTATGATGAGGAAAAACTAATCTTGATGCCATTAGATTCCCTGAATTTCCACACATTGCCAGCCTTTAGATTAAATAACTTAAGATCAGTCATACAAATATTGCCACTGCTCTTGGATACTTCCAAGAAAGTTCAGTGCTTGGGACACAATTAATTTCTATTTTAACCACCTGTGATATCAGAGGGTGGGGGTGTGAAGCAGGTATGCCTCACACTAGACCATGTTATCCAAGGCTCTGTCCAACCTGGCCTTGAACACCTTTGAAGCTGAAATACACAGAGGAAAACAGCTTTCTGTGAATTACTGTTTTATTTTTCATTTGTTGCCTGGGGGACACAGCATGGGCAGATTATCATTGTTTTAATGGCACTTGGATAACTTTTTTTCAGATTGGGACTGGTGTGAATCCCATTGAACTTGCTGGGAATCATTTAATTGACTTCATGGCTTTTTTCGCGCACAGCTCTAAAAGGTCAGCTCTCTTACTTGCTATTAGCTTTTGCTACTAATTATTGTTGCTTCGTATGGCCCTGCTGCTGCTATCCAAGTTATTCAAATACCAATATTGCTGAGGCACAGGGATTTGGCAAGTGTGTCAGTACCTTACTGTCAGCCTGAAATGTGGGAGGGCTGAAGCTGTTGAGGTGTGTATAGCTGTAATGATATTAGGAAGAAGCTCTTCCCTGTGAGGGTGGTGAAGCACTGGCACAGGTTGCCCAGAGAAGCTGTGGATGCTCCGTCCCTTGAAATGTTCAAGGTCAGGTTGGACAGGGCTTTGAGCAACCTGGTCTAATGGAAGGTGTCCCTGCCTGCAGCAGTGAGGCTAAGACTAGATTATCTTTAGTGTCCTTCCCAACCCATTCTATGATCTGTCAGTTGTATGTGGGTACCTGTTTCCAGCAATGACTACTTAACCAGTGAATTAGGAGTAAAATTTCATTCCTCATCCTTATGATGGTAAGTTATCACACAGAAATGAGATGTGATTTTCTTCTATTTAATTGCAATTTAGCATGCATGAATATATGCTTCATTATTGTCTGTAAAATTAGCTTGCATCTTTTTAATATCCAGCTGTTGTTCTTGACTACAGCCTGCTGTGGCAAACCACTCCAAATGTCACTTGATTGTGCTAAATATCTCTACTTTGAGTTTACAAGGTGAGACCAGACTTATTTTCCCTTTTACTTCTTGTTAGGGAAGCTGCAGAGAAGTAGGAGGTTGGCTGTGGTGAGCTAACTGCTCATCACTGGATAACTGAATTGCTGGAGATATGGAGTCTGTATTAGCTTCCAATTTAAAAAATTGTGTTCACATCAATTTGTGATGCTTCTTTCTGTTGAGAAACACAAGTGTCAAGTTAGCATGTACTGTCAGAGCTGTTTAAAAATAAGCCTAAGAGAAGATGCTGTGCTGGTCTCAGTGGAAATTGTTTAAAACCTGAAAGAATCTTAAAAGGCAGAGAAGGCAGAGAGCTCTTGAACTATCTCCCCACCCCCCAGAATAAATTTGTGATTTCAGGTCTGTAGCTGATGAGCTGATGGACATAAAACTGTGCCTGATGTCCTGCTCTTGTCATAAAAGTTAGATTGATGGCTGGTGATGGTGGGGGTCTGTCTGCCTTCTGCTCTTCTCAGGTCATGCAGGACTCTTGCAGACAGTGTGTCATGCATCTTGGGATGCTTTCCAAGATGATTATCCCAGAAGTCCCATGGTGGTGGTAGTGACTGGGATAATGGCACTGACTGGAAGGATGAAAAAGTTACATGGCAGTGTCAAACAGCATAGCTGATCTTTATAGTGCTCTTAACTAGGCAAGGAAAAATGAAGTGTTTCTTCTGGGTAAGTCACTGGGGGGGTGAATGGTTAATTGCTGTTGTGTTCTGCTCCATCCAAATCACTAACTTCTATTTACTTTCTCACATTTTATGGAAGGAAAAGTTGGTATCACTATCATTTGGGCCACTAAGTTAAATACTGTCTTAGGGTGTGCTAACCCTGGTCAGATAGATGGCTATTCCCATTTTGATCTAGGGCAAACTGGGTGAGATTGAGACTAAGCAGTTTGGTCAGTTGTGAATCAAGGCAGTGATGGAAATTTTCAGTTTTATTTATTGAATTAAGTGTTTTTCTGCATTCCTGCAGCCTAGTTCCTGCTGCATAGAAGCCAATTCCCTGTTATTTTCCATTATCTCCCACAGAAATGAACTCTCAGTATTTATCCTTGCTATGCCTGTAACATAAAGCAACCATATTTCAGAAACAATTAATAGAAGAGAAAAAATGAATAGTCAGGAAAGTGGCAGGAGCTGTTAGGTGTGTGTTAAAGGGTCTGTAACTGGTTTGTGCCCACAGGCAAGGGTAAAATGTGCCTTTAACTAAAGGACAATAGTGTGGTTTCACAGTGACCACCTAGATTTTAAAAATCATTCTTTCCTTCCATGTAAGAATGAAAATAGAACCTTATAAGTACTTTAAAAAAAAAAAAGTGTCAAAAGTCATTCTTGCTCAAAGACTGGGTTTATCTTTAGAACAGGGCTGCTTATAAATTATACCCGAGACATCAGGAATATTCCTGTCAACCCATAGAGATCTCAAGTGTCCCACTTGTGGCAAAAATCAAAAATGGGTAGCTCGCTAGGGAAGCTGAGAGGATGCCAGAAGATGGATTGCCTGCCATGTGTCTGTGTGTGTGCTGAGACTAAGGGCTGGCATGGAGCCTGCTGGAAGATACTGGCACGGCAGAGGCACTAGTGGGGCTGGTGAGCTGGGGTATGGTTTTGCAAGACCCTGCTGCAAGCTCAGTAACTGTTTGCGCTGCTGTTTCCTGCTGGCCCTGTTGGTGGTTTATTGCTTTTTTCTAGCTTCACTGTTGTGCTACCCAAGGTATTTCAGTAACCTTTAGAGAGGGTTTTGTAGTCTCTTTGGTGCTCTGCTGGCTTGTGGCTCAGCAAAACTGGCACTCCAAAGCTGCTCCTTCAATGCCTGCAAAGATCACCACAACCACTCCTGGGGAAGTGCTTTGGCTTTAATACACAGGTTGCTTCACCAAAGGAGGCAACATGGCAAAGAAAATGAGCAGAGGGCACAAAAGACAAAATCCATCTGAGAAATGTCAAGCACATGACAAAGGGGACGGAAAGCTGGAGAGTGGCGTTATTTCTAAAACACAGCTATAAGTGACCTTTAAATGTTTGTAACAATCCGAAGAAAAGCAAAAGGAATGTGTAAAGGGTTTTGTTTAGCTAAGTTTAGGTCACAGAAGACAGCAAAAATGGAGTTGTGCAAAATAAAAGATCCACCTTTATAAGCAAAAGTTTAAAGAAAAATTGATCACAGAGGTTTTGCACAGTAACATTTCATTTAGTCCAAAATATTAGAGGTTGTTGCTCGGTTCCAAACAGAAGGTGAAATTAAGTACATCACAGAAAATATCAGTTCCTGAGGAGAGTTTCTTTTCAGTAAGAATAGGGTATGTCAAATCCGGTATAATATATATATTTCATCCCATTTGAGGTATCTCAAGTTCTCATTTCTTTATCACTTTGGGATGTAGGCTGTGCCTTTACTACTTTGATCAAGCATTAGCTCTCACCTGCTGTGAGCTAAATTGCTTTAGGGTATGAATGTAAAATTTTTAGTTAGGCTCAGTTCGTATGTTCAGTGTAACTCATACCTTACCTATAGCCTATGTGAATTTACAGGGATTTTTTGAGGGATAAGTGCCTTTTCCCAAAGTCTTTTTGTTTTGAGTTTGATCTCCAAAAATGAAGGTTTTTGAAGAACCCTTGCTTCCAGGTCCTCTGCAAATCAGTGGACTTTGCTTTCAACCTTATGAGTGCCAGGGTTGGTGTGAACACTTCTCCCTCTGGTTAACCAGGGAGACTAGGTCTCGGAGCCTGCTGTTTGAGTACCAGAATGGTAAGACTGACATTCTGCAGGGTTACTCAGCACCTTCCTAGAAAAACCCAGTGGAGCAGTTAGTATTAACTACTGTGTGAAGATGGTTATCTAGGCAGTAATAACAAAAATATTCAAAGACTGGTGCTCCCTGTACAGCCTTTCTTGGTGCAAGCAGAAGGGAGTGGTGATTAGTTTGAGCATCAGGAGTGTCAATAAAAAAGCATTAGAGATTGCTTGTCTTGTTCACTTAACTCTTTTGTTGCTGTGTTAACTACTGCATCCTGGAAGAGATAGGGATTGCAGAATATTGAGTGAACATCACAGGATCAGAAATTAGCCAGTAAACCGGTCTTTTTTTACTTGGAATACTGTTGTCTCCAGACAAATATGTACAAATGTTTACAACAGTGTGGTCCCTGACAATGTAAAGTATGTGAAGAGAAAAATCTGATCCCTTTCAGGGATTTAATTAAATGACTGCACAGCGCTGACAGTTATAGAATCATAGAAAAATAGAATAGTTAGGGTTTGAAAGGACCTTAAGATCATCTAATTCCAACCCCCCTGCCATGGGCAGGAACACCTCACACTAAACCATGTAGTAAAGAACTTCTTCCTTATATCCAATCTAAACTTCCCCTGTTTAAGTTTGAACCCGTTACCCCTTGTCCTATCAC
>JANHGB010055477.1:0-35354 GCA_026283785.1 Coracopsis vasa
CACAATACTCCAAGTGAGGTCTCACGAGAGCAGAGTAGAGGGGCAGGATCACCTCCTTCGACCTGCTGGTCACGCTTTCTTTGATGCAGCCCAGGACACGGTTGGCTTTCTGGGTTGCGAGCACAGACTGAAGCCGGCTCATGTTCATTTTCTCATCAACCAACAGCCCTAAGTCCTTCTCCGCAGGGCTGCTCTGAATCCCTTCTCTGCCCAACCTGTAGCTGTGCCTGGGATTGCTCCAACCCAGGTGTAGGACCCTGCACTCAACCTGACCTTTATGGTGGTAATATGTGAGATACAGCGGCAAATGCTCTCCTGCTGAGAAGGTACTTGAGGTCTCATACTTCATGTTACAGTGTTGTGTTCATTGGACCAATTTATAAGGATCTGAACGATACCAACACACTTTTGGCATATAATAGAATATATAAAACCTAATCACAGCTTTTTAAGCATATTTCTAATCCTGAAAACAACATATTTGGGCTCCTGATGCCAAATGTATAGAGGCACATCTTTTCAACTTATGACTCAAACTATCTAAACACCATAAAAAAATGAAATATATTTCTGCACTGTACTATTTCCTATTAAAAAACAAGTGCCATGTCTCAAGTGCTAGAACTCTGACTCTGAGTTCAAACATTATTCTAAAAGCTATATCTTTATTCTTTCAGTGCTTAGGATGTAGATGTCTCTATATATCTCATTAGATATGGTAGATAATAATGTGCATGTTGTTTATATAGCTAATCAGGCAGTTAGTTAAAGAAGAAAAACACTGAGTGGAAAACAAAAAAGAAAATGATAGGCAAAAATCAAGTAAAAAATTAAACTACCAATGATACCACTTTTGTGAAAAATTTTGTAAAACTCTTTGTTCATTTGTTTTTCTCTCTAAAAATATTATTTTATTCAATTCAGGTTTCACTTCTGCTTGCTTTATAGACTGTTGCAAAACACATCATCAGCAAAAGTTATTCAGTATTTGTATTCAATACTTGAATTTAATACAATTTTGTATTCAATCAAAAAGTTATAGCAACCACAAATACTCCTGAGAATTTACTTTGGGCTGAATATCCACATTAATAGATGTCAAAGTATTTGATTATCATTAATGGGGTTTACAGTTTAAGAGGACCTGGCTTGGAATTCTTTGCATTATTGACAAAGTTTCTGTTCTGCTCTCTGTCAGTTGAAATAAACAGCTAGAAAATATGCTTCTCTGAAACTGTTTCCTGTAATATGTTAAGGAACATTAAAGGAAGAACATTAATTTCAGGAGATCCCTTTATAAATTTTGTTCTGTAAGTCACCAAAGTCTGACAGTTAAATCTGATTTTTCTTCTGATTATATTAGAAAAAAAATACTAAAGAAGCTTTTATTTTCGTATCATGCTGATATGACTGGGAATTGGAATTATTTAATGTATAGATGGCACATAAACAACTAAGTCTGTGAAGAACATGAGTAACCATGAATATACATGATTGCTAAGGAAAATGAACTCAGGGCTTTGGAGGAAACTGGGGGGTGGTGGTGAAGGGGGTGGTATGTCAATAAACAACAATAATAAACTTATCTGTTTTTCAGAATGACATAGATAAAATGTATTTCCTTTTCTCTCATATGACAGATGGAAATATTCTGTCACAAGAAAACCTAGAACCTAGCTGCATCTTTCTTAAAAGCTAATAAATGTTTATCCTTTTTCTTAAGTGGCTGATTTTTAAACATAAACCAGCATGTCCTTACACAAAAAGCCTGCCACTTAAAATTTATTTTGTATCACTCTTGCAGGATTTGAACAGAAGAAACACATTTAAAATGATATAACGGAAGAATATAACATTGTAGGTCACACAGATTGGCTCATACTCATTTACAGTCATGACCTGTCATTGAAGGAGTCACAATATTTTCCATTATAAACCTCCCTTGAAGCTGCTCTTCTTTTTTTTTTCATTTATCAGCTAATCCACATGTACCACAGATGTTTATGCAGATTCATGAATATTTTTTAAAAATATGTCTTATTTTAGGTGACATTCTAAAAATGTTGTAATTGGTTTACACCTAAAAGTGTGTCATTCATGTGTCCCTGGTACATTTGGCCAAGAAGAAGATTCATTCTTGGGGTTGCCTCCTTCACACCTGCTAAAGCACTGGGCCACTCAGTCCTGGGCTGTGTCTAGGCAGTGAGATAAGTGTGTTCCATATGTGCTCCACAGTCCAAGCCTCCTGCTGATGTTTCCACTGGAGGAGCAATTTGGACATAAGGACACATAGCTGCATTCAGAGGGAGGGCAGCAGAGCAAAGGCTACTACTACCCCCTAGCAGGCAAGTAATCTATATTCAAGAGCTCCATGGGAGAGACATAGTCAATGTGTGTCTTCAAGTTCTTCATATTGCTGCTGCTGTATTATGGGAAAAGTGATAAGCACAAACCACAGATGATGAGTAGTCCAAGAAATAAAATGGTTCAAATAATTAACCTGTTTTGGCAGGTTAAATGATTTGAAAGTCAAGAAACTGTTATAATGGCTCTGAAGGGGTTGGCTGTGTTTTCTTGTTTCTGCCAAAATAAGAAATAAATGTAAATAATAATATAATGTAGTTGCACCTTATTAAGCTACCACTTACAAATGCAGAAACTAGATTCATTAACCTGTGATCCTCCTTCTGTTTGGTAATATCAACATTTATGAAAGATGGTAAGGTTTTGGAACATTTGTTCAACTTTTGCTTGAAGAAAGAAATGGAAGAGGGTTTTGTCCTGAGGACAGAGGTTTAAAGGTCAACATCCTTTGTTTTATGACTAACAGTGTCACAGGCTCTTATGTGACTCATACCCAGAAAAAAAAAAGCAAACCAAAAAAACCAAAACCCAAGCCTCAAAAGACCAAAACTTGAAATGAAGAGAATTAATCCCTATAAAATTTTAGGTGTCTCTAAGTTTGAAAAATATCAAGGAAATATGAATTAATAATTCATTTCATGTTATATTTATGTATGCTTCAATTGAGTTGTGTCATACCACACTTCCTCTATTTGTGGTTAGAAGAAAAGAAGTTGGTGGTTTAAGCCAAAAAAGTGGAAACTTATAAAATAACATAAGCACCAAAGCTTGTGAGAGTAATATCTATATTTCAGTAATGAAATAATCAAAGTTATGTATTAGGCTGATTTTTCTTATGAGCTAAGGGATGCCACAAGTTTTAATATAGGCTAGCCTTTGAATAACAGACATAATGCTAGTTCTTCTCAAAAATTATTTTATTAACAATATCAAACATTGAGTTAACTGTCTGACTCCTACCTAAGATTCATATTCATATGAATTTAATGAAACATGAACATAATAGTTTATATGGTACCTATATATGCTACCTACTTAGGGTAGTGTTTGAAAACAAAATGTTTATGTGTTAATATGTAACAGATATCTGAATCAGTTATCTCCATTTATACAAAATATTACATTACATCCATATTTTTTGTCAGTACACCAAAATCTATTGCCCTTGAAATATACTTGTAGGTCACACCCATTTGCAAACATATATAGGATGTCATATTAAATTGTGGATTTCTTTTTTAAAAACTATAAGTATGAATGAGTTCTTAAAATCATTTTAGTTGGAATTCCATATTGTATTCATTATCTTGATTTATTCCATGATATGATTTTTCCATAATAAAATAGAATGAAACTCTAAATAATTTTTTTATGTACTGATGCTGATGCACCACAAGGAAGCAATAATGTTCGTATTATGATCTCAGTTAGTGACCCATAGTGAAAGTACACTTTTCAGGGGAGGGAAGGAGGGAGGTGAGTGGGAGGAATCCAGCGTATACACTTGCTAGAACAGAAGACTAATTCAAATAATTTTTCCTATATAAATTTCAAGAAGTCTTACACTAATTCAGGAGTATTTAATAGCAGAGGGCATTCTAATTTTCTGGGAAAGTAATAAAAGGACATTTTTACATAAATACTGTGAAAGTATATATATAGTACGTATAAGTATGTTTACAAGCACAGAATGAAAAATATAAATAGAAGGAAAAATCTCACAGTGAAATAGTAAGATCTGCATACATTTTATGCAGACTTCTTTGAAATTAAAGAAAAATCACTAATATTTTCTGCTTTCAGGGTCCCAATATTTATAAATATCAAAGCTTGTTTGTATATATGTATGAAAGTATGCATGCATCTGTGCATGTGTTTATACGTGTATGCCTTCTATGTTTTAGTCTGTGGTCTGTATGGAAAAAAGAGTTGAAGCACTTCTTATAGTTAATGTAAATGCATTCTCATGAAATTGAAAGGAAATACATATATATATACACAGTTAATATAAATATATTTCCTTTCAACTTCACAATTATGAGACGAACAAGTGACTATATCACTTTGGAATAACTTCCTGTATGATTTGAGTATTTAATCTTTCTCTACTATGGATTTGGCACTGCTATATTCTCTTTCAGTCAAAGTTCCCACTAAAATCAGGAGAAGTTTAGTCTGAGCAAGTGTTTTAGGTTGAAGTCTTTTACTGAGAAATAGCTATCAATAATCCCCTTTTCAAAGAAATGCATTGTTCTGACACTGCTTCAATGTTGTATTATTCTATTTTATTGTTTTTGAACTTACACTTAAAAAATACGTTTATGAGCAGATAATTTAGAAATTAACATCTGGAGGCTCAGGACAGATGCAGTTTGAGAGTTAGGTGGCTGGAGAAACACTTGCCATCTACTGGGGGGTTCTATTGAATTTGCTTCCTAGAGCAGGAATGTGAGGCAGTGCAATGGCTTTCATATGTTTACAAATTGTGCATGAAAAGCATCACTGTTCAGCATTGTTTGAGCAAGTTAGACCCACAGGTTGTATACTTAGCACGGTCTTTTCCTGTCACGAGAGAGGATAAGCTCATCATGTCCATTAGGTCAGAGGTTGAATAGGAAAGGCAAGAGACCATGCAAGAGTTCCCACCACTATGCCCTACTTGTAAATAAATAGAAGACTTCAGTCTCCATCACTATCAAGCCTTCTCTTTTCACAAACACTTAATTCAGCAGCACAAATAGGCTCTTTTCTTTTTCCTTTTTTTTTTTTTTCCCTTAAAAGATAAAAAGACACCTACAGATCTTATTCTGTTTGCCTGGGCCTGTCTGCCTCTCTTTACCATTTGTGATGATTGATTGTTTCTGTGTTTCATCAATTAAAAATGTTTTAGAGTACAAAGTCTTCAGCATGTTTAATAGAGTCTGGTTAAGTAAACATCCTCCATCAAAGCAGCACAAGTAGAGCTTAAAATAAATACTGCTACTGTGCCAAGTTCATAATTGCTTGCACATTTAGCACTTTACCATGTCCTAAGCATAGCCATAAAAAAAGCTCTGTGTTCTTACTGCAGTTGTCATGAAACTATAGCCATTTCAGTATTGCAGAGTATTTATGTTCTTTAAATATTTGACTTTCCAGTTTATATCATATTTGTTTCAAAGAACCAAAAGCTGAGCCTGAAGGTGAGCACTGGTCAGGCTTTATCAACAAACTAGCCATGTAAGTGCTTTGATACTAATTTCTTTCTGCCAGGAGAATACTTTTTCAAACATAAAATGTTTTAAGTATCCAACGAGAAAGTATCCAATGCATCTGTCACTCTTAGTATTACCAGCTTTATTGTAAAGGCAGACTTTCATCTGTGATTTTATTTCAAGGTAGATAAAAGCTCTTATAGTTAGGTGACAGATAAGTGCTACACTCAAGAAAACTGATTGCAACAATTGGGTGGTTCAACAACATATCATGAAGATATTTCAGAGCAATTTATGCATTAAAATCAATGCAACTTAAAACTCAAAATATTTATACTATGAAAATAAACACATTGTAAAAGATGTGTTAAATTATTTTTTCCAAATTTAAGACAGTTTAAGCTGCTAAAATTATGTATGAAAAACAGAGGGTAAATTTGTATCAAGCCCGATATAGAGACAATGTAATGTCTGTAAAACAAATTAATAATAAACTCTGAAACCTAATGAGGAAACAATACTCAAAGACGGCAAGTGTTAATACAATTATGAAAAAGGGAAAAGAAAAATGAGTAGTGGGCAGAGTATCAGGAATTACAGTCTCTTTTCTAGTGACTGTTGACCGTATGAAGGAATGCAGGCCAAGATTTTGAAAAGCCATTAATGTTTTGTTTGTATCCACTGTTGCGATTGATTCAAGCATGTTAAAGGGAACAGGTTTTCAGAACAGAGATATTCAACTTTTCCAGATAATCAAGCTTAAACAGGCAAGATATGAATAGATAGACTTTGCATGAGCCTCTGCAGAACTCCGAGGTAAATTTGCTGCTGATCATTTTGTGAATCTTGCATTTGTTGTCCTGAAATGTGGCCTGCAGATCATATCCTCAATAACTTAACTTCTCCAAGGGCCGTGTTTGACAAGCTGGATTATATCTTATGCTTCCAGAGTATCTAGTTAAGTTGCATTTAATCCAAAATTGTAGGTTTGTCTATCCCTAAACACAGGAAATTTGGAGTTGAAGGTGGGCATATGTAAATGGAATGGTTGTGGCTACATGCTTCTGGAATACCTGCCAAGATGCTCCAGCATCTATCTGTCATCTGTGCCTAACTTTTTCCCCTAAAATTTTTTCACACACAGTGTTCGCTACCACTGTTGAAAACTTCATTTTCAGTCTCAATATCTAGAGTGAGCAGATATTTTTTCTAGAAATTGCTGAGAAATGTGGTCAAAAAAAGGAGATCAGAAGGAAGCTCTGAAGAAAAATAGTTTTTCCAGTCTAAATTTATCTTTAGCTTAAATTTGAGTTCCAGTTTTTCTGTCTACAGCCTGTTCCACCTTCCACTTCTCTTTCATTTTCCCTCCCCCACTGTTATGGGTCTGTGAAATTTGCTTAAAAAATGACAAAAAGTAAAAATTAATATTTACATTATTTGATGGTCATGAGAGGTTTTGTGTCCTCTGCAACCTTTTTCAGATTTGAAAATCTTCCATGCGTTAAACTGGAATTGAAAATACAAGATAGCCGTATGTGTATGAATGAGAAATCAACTATTTTCAATACAGATTGTTGTAAGAATTCCTACCAATTATACCTGTCAGATATTTAACCAAGCCATTGCCAAGCAGTGTTCTTATTTTGAATTCCAAACAAGATAATTTTCTTTAATATATGTGAAATACTAAATTTGAGGTTTGTTTAAGCATGCAATAACCATTCACAAAACTTAAAACTAGGTCAGGAAATGTTTGCATATTTTATGAGCCTGTATGCCTTTGGTTGAAATTTCATCACAATACTTCCAGGCAATTATTACAATTCATATTGCATTAGCAAAAAGAAGTCCTGCATTGCTAAGAAAAATCTGAGTCTTTTAATTGACTACTTCAATTAAAAAACATTAAATGTTGCAATTTCATAGTTGTGCAATGATACAGTGCATTTGCTTGAAGACAGCACAGCACTACAGTTACGAAAAAAAAAAGAGTAGAACAATTGTATTATTCACCCAACAGAAGAAACTAAAGCATTACAGAGAAAGGAAACTTTAACAAATAATTTCACATCACTTAACAGTTCAGTTAATCAACTTAACTTTGATAATAGATTGAAAAGTATATTTAATTACATACCATTTATGGTTCAAGAACATGAGAATGAATATCTGATCTAGAAGGAGAGATTTCTGAAGTAAATATTATCCTTTTGTGAAGGGTATATACTCAAAGTGTTCTGTTATATTTTTAAGAGAGGTATCAGGTAAGATAGACTTAACCAAGTTAAGATAGCTATCTCTTCTGTCATATCAGGTATCTCTCTTAATATCAGGTATTTCTCTTACCTGATATGGATCCATATACTACTTTTCAGGATACTCTTTCCTTTTCCGTTCTGCATTTTTTTCTTTGTTTTGTTTTCCTTTTATTTCTTATCTCCTCTGTCTCCTGGAGACATATGTGAGCATATGTTGCAAGTATATATGATAACAGTAAATAGGCTTCTAAAGATCCATTAGAAATTGTATGATAATGTACTTATCTAAAATGGGACATGTGGCTAAACTGTGGAAACAGGAAAAATTTAGATTATAAATTGAAGACATCTCAGGAAAAACAGACAAGTTGAAACTGAAGGCAGTTTAATAAAACAGTTTCAATCATGTCACTGTAAATGCACAGGTTTCATGGACTTTGCTACTATGGATCTGCTTGAAGACTACTGCTTTAGTTTTCAATGGCTTTCTTGTACTGGGGAACCTAAATTAGGACACAGGGCTTGATATGTGGTCTCATGAGTACTAAATAGCTCAGGACCTTTTGCAGTTAAGTGCCAAAGAGGGAGGGAGCTTCTCAGCATGCAGACTACAATCTTCTAATGTGTTTATGGCTAGCCTTCATTGCTGCAAGGGCACACTCTCATTCATGATCCCCAGAGCTTCCTCTGCAGGGCTACTCCATAGCCAATTGATCCCCACTCTGCACTAATGCACTGGGCTGTCCCCTCTGGGGTGAATGATTTTGTATTCACCAGTGTTGAACTTTACTATGCTTCCATCAGTCCATTTCTCTTACCTGCTGGGGTCCCTCTGAACAGCAGCCCTGCCATCCCACATATAAACTGCTCTCTGTATTTTGGCATAATCTGTAGATTTTCTAAAGATGCATTTGATTTCTTTTTACTGGTTGATGATTAAGACATCAGTCAGTATTGGTCTGCTTTATGGACCCTAAGAAACAGTACTTGCAGCCAGCCTTCAGCTAGATTTTAGCTGAAGCAGACCAGCCAGATTTCCACCCACCTCTTAATCCACCTATCCAGTCTCCTCCTCCAGTATGGCTGCTGGAAGGACAGGCTGAAAGTCCAGGTACATGGAACCTGCTACTGTCCACTTGTCCCCACAGCCATCTGTGCTGTCATGAGAGGCAAGCAGAAGAGATAAGTAGGAGTCGTCTGAACTGACTGAGACCTCATTACAGTAGTCTGTTGTGTATCATCTATTTTGTTTTCTGTTTCTTCTTTAGTATGTAAACATCTGTAGCATGATACCAACAGTTTCAAAACATTAAAATAAGTTACTGATTTAAATGATCAAAGTTTGGGTGTTACAAACTGCAAATATTCAGCTGTAAGAAACAGTTGGCTAATCAGCAGCATCCACGACAGGTCACTGATACAATTGTGTTTCATTCTAATAGTCCCTTGGAGTCTGATAAAGTTCATGGTCAAAACCTCCAGCATTTAGATCACTTCAGTCCCTAATTCTGAAAATCCAAAATCTCTTCTTGAAAAGAAGTCCAAACTCAGTGTCACATTATTTGTATGTGCAAAGAAAAAATGCTTTCAAATCAAGGGACTGAATACAAATTAGGTCTATCTCTTTTTAATAAGTCAAACTGCCAATAGTGAGGGGATCTGAAGACTGAGGAGACTGAAGAGCACAACTTTCAAAGGGTATCAGGCCAGAACCTGTGTATCCCACCATCTGAGATCCTCCTCTATGCCAGGATGATTTTTAGGTAAAAAATGTGACAGATTATGAGAAAACAGGAAAAGAAAAAGCTGCCTTAGAAAATCCTTTCTCAACTGAAGCAATTGAGTTTATTGACTGAAGGGTATTTACAGATTCATTTTTAACTCCACAGATAATGGCACATGTACAATTGTAACTGTTGTATTTTTACTAGGGATTTATTCTATGATGAAGAAAATATTCAGAACTTTAAAAAAATCTTAAATAAAAAAGCTGATGTGAAATTAAATCTCCACATACAAATTAATTCCATAATCATTTCATCTGCCTTATGTGCAAAATAGTCATTTCTGTCTTTTGCAGATGCTTTTGTGTTACAATGAATGTCCCAATATTTTCAGTGCATGTTGAAAGTTCCATTTTTCTGCCTATCTAAATACTACAATGACATACTTTGAGAGGGAGCAGAACTGTCCTCACGACACCCTTGCTCAGGAAGAACAGCATCATTTTCTCTGTGGCATTGAAGGAATATATTAAGTGACTTCTCAAGGACACAGGAAATCTGTGGTAAAGCAGAAGGAATCCCAGTATCATGAAACTCTGGACAGCAGTGTTAACCACCAGACCACCAAAGCTTAGGCCTGAGGCACACTTTGCTGAAGGGAAAATAGTCAAGCCAAGTATTTCAAATTGAAACTGGTGGGACTTGCAATCACTTCAACAGTTACTTCCAGCAGAGCTGCACAGGACCTTGTGTATCATCTGATTGTAAAAACAAAAGCTCTGATGGCTACATGGTAAGGGGTGTTGCAGGAACCACCTCATGTGAGCTGGGACAGCACAGAGAGGACTTTCTGACAGCAGTGCACGTTGTGCCAGCTTTCAGGTGTGCTGTCAGCATGGTTTCTATATCTGTAAGTGAACATATGAAAACAAAAAACAATTGCAAACCCCTCTACTCGGAGCTGCAGTCGACATTTGCAGAACACACCAGGGGACACAAAGACAAAAAATGAACATGAAAAGCTAAAAAGCCTTTTTTTAACAAGCTGTGTAGCCTGCGGTTGTGAAGTGGTTGACACAGGAGAGACTGACGGTGGTTTTTAGCAGCCACAAGTGTGGTAATTATGGAATCACCCAAGTAGAGCTCTGACCGGGGGCAGAGGCTGCTACCATACCTCACAGCCTCTCACCTCAGCTGGGCAGTTGGGTAGGATGGACAAATTACTCGTTAACTTTATTTTGCCTTTAACTCTGGATAAGGGGGAGGCAAGTACATAGGGACTGTTCAGGCACATTAAGTTAACAGAAGGTAAATACAAAACAGCAAGAGGGTGTCCAGCGCTTCTTTTACAGGGCAAAGTTAGTCCATCTTGCAATCTTCTGTTGAGCAGTTATGGAATTAATGCTTAGCTTTAAAATATGTGAAATTTAATGTATATTCATAAATATCACAGCAGCTAATTTGTTACTGTTAGGATGAATGTCAGATATGATTAGAATAAGCATGGAGGTGGTGTGGGGTAATTTTGCTTGGGGTTTTACAGTTGGTCCTTTTTTGTTATTGAAGAAATGCTGCAAATAACTTTTCTTTTTTTTTTCCTTCATAGAATTAGCATAAAGATATTAAATTTTCTAATGCCAAATTTGGCAATTACTCTAATAATTCACAAGATATAGTGTTGTAAATGTTGTCATTCAAACTGCAGGGCCTGTGTCTTTAGCAAGTTTTCTTCCATAACATCTCCAGGGCAATACTGTTGCAAACTCCTGATGTGGATTTTGGAAAAACTCATAATAGGAGTGGGAAAATCTGCCCTGAAGTTCATCATTAGAGCTCCAGTTTCCTGGAAGACTTGTCCCATATTTCAGTATCATACTGGAAATGATTCATCTAACTGATGTTTTAGTGCAAAAACTTTTTGAGATGGACCCTGATCTGCATCTCCCAACCTCCATTGTGTTTTCTTTGAAAATAAACTTCCAAAGTAGAGACTCTGATTTAGCAGGAAATTCAGTGATTAAGTAGGAGATGCTCTGGAAAGAGAGGACTATACCCGTAGGTGATCAGGCTGACATATTTTAAGGTGAAACCAGACTGTCCTCTTGGAAATATAAATAAAAGAATAAAAGAACACTTAAGTGTTTCCTTCTCATCAGAAAAGTTTTATGAAGTTTCAGTGAGAGACATGGTTGAAAGGTTTAGTGAGATTAGGCTCACTTATGTCACATTGTCACCTGACAGACATTAAAAAGCTTTTGTGCAGTGCAATTGCTAAAAGGTAACAGAATAAAATCTACAATTTACACATTTTAATTAATACCAAGTGACAGATTTACCTCTATTTTGGTATTTTGCTGTGGCAAGTAAAAGCCAAGGCAAAAAATGCTTTGATCTCAACATTGGCAAATACCTTGAATAAAAAGCTAGTCATCTGATTCCAGATAATGTTTCACATCTAGATCTTTTCTTTACCAGTCATAAAGCTAGGGACAGAAGAACTTAGACTCCATGGCTGTATTTAAATTTTGAAGCTTGGCACTGTTCCTGATAGTTGCCAGTACAAGATGTTTCTGAAGACAGTCTTTATTTATTTTTAACTCTGTTGATAGGAGCCATCTGCTTCCCAAATATCACAGCTAAAGAATGACTAATGTATATTTAACAATTAACTGATAATGAGCTGAGCGACTTTCTAATTGAGTAAGCATTTGTATATCCCATCTTTTCTTTCACTTACCTAACTGGATCTTAAACTTTCTGGATTTGCAAACCACAGTGTTTTCCGGTGTATGCCAGTAGATGAGTACCTCTGCATAGTGATATGAAGCTAACTTAATTTTATTTGATACTTTTCACCAATTCCTTAGACAAAGGCTATGAACCAAAATATCAGCTGAACATACCTTCAGAATACTGCCAAAGTATATTCTAAACCAAAAGCATATTTGGTACAGATAAAATAGCAGTTAAAACTCGTAAAAGTCAAAAGTGAATCAAGTGACACAGAATCAAGTTGTACTTTGGTAAATTTGCTTTGTAAGTTTCCCTTGTGATTGTCAATACTGTATAGGGCTTGACTATATCAATGGTAAAATAAACATTCCTATTAACAAATGTTCCTGTTCAAAGAAAATAATGGAAGCTTATAGAATTTCTCATACAAATCTTAATCAGGCACCCTGATCCCTATTTTCCCTCTGTTGATTACAAAGATATTTTTGCCATTGATAATTATTCTTACAGATTTTGGCCAGTACATTGCATTGTTAAGAATCACTGATGAGCTATGATTTATAGCTGGATATTAGCGCCAACTTTGAAAACATGAATGTTTTTTTCTTCAGAATTGCTCTGAAAAATCCCCTGAGGAGAATAGTCTGGCCTTTCCATTTCCAGTCTGAGCAGGAAGTTCAGGGGAACAAGAAAGCTAGAATAATATCAGAATATTTGTACAAAGTTAAAGCTGAATCTGGAGTGAAATCAAGTGTATGCTTTGTTCTTTCTCTTTTTTAATTAGGCGTGTAATGGTTATCATTAGATGATTTTATCCTAGTGCTTTGGTCACATCTTGAGGTTGCCACAAAGCCCTCCTCTGTAATGAAAACATGACTCCTAATATTTTTTGCACTTGTGATCTGCACACCATGGGAATGGCATGTGGATTTATTGCACTCTGAGAAGACCACCTGAGAAGCTCCGCTTTGGGAGACACAGCCAGTCTCTGAACTCCCCAGTGCATCAGATTAGACACTCAAGCCAAACCACGTACACTGACCCATGTAATCTCCTTCTGTGCCCATTCTGATCTCATGTCCCTAGTCCCTGCTGTTTTTAGAGCTGTGGTGGACAGTACAGCTTTTGCTAGTTATGAAATGCTGAGGCAAGGCACTTTGTACATAACAATTATTATTAAGCACCATACTGCCCATACTTAGACATGTATCTAAAGGAAAATGTAAACAGTGAAACTGCTAAGGTATTTAGCATTCCTCTTTTGTCTCTAGAGTAGTCATTGACTATCAAACAGCCCTGCTTTTTAGCTTTGGCTCAGAAAGACATTTTCATTGACTGATCTGTGGTTGAATTTTATAGCTAAATATTTTGTGTTTGGGGACTTCAGCCTTAAACAAAGGCAAAAGCACTCAAACTGCAGTATTGTCTTTGAATTGGCAGATTTCTAAGGCAGTTTTACCTGCTTCATCATGAAAGGAAGGTTGGTGAGAATGAATAACTGCGAAGCTGAACTTCTTCAGGGGTGGAGTATTTATTAGCTCAGTACAGTAGGAACAAGGAAATGTATGGAGTGAAGTCAAGGTAGACTTAAACTTGTGCACAAGACAATAGAGGAATGGAACACAAGGAATTTCTCAGTGTGACATGCCTCTTTGCAAAGCTAGCTCTGAAAAGACCTCTGCATGGGGCTCATTAAAATTCTGAAGTCATGGTCCACAAACAGAGCAGGACACGCAATGAATAAAGGTCTGTACAAACATGGAATTTCAAGGAAAATCAGATTGCTTTGTCATAATCTGATGGTTTAGTCTTGAAAACCATACTCTCAGCGGTATTGCTGTTGGCTCCAAAGGTATGATGGGGTCCTCAGAACTATCTAAAAAAATAAGATCAATTCTGCAGACTTATCAAAAAAACCCACCAGTCTTAATATACAACATCTATTCACTCTCCCTTCACTCTGCTACCTCAGTATGGCTAAGCATATGTATTATTCTTTCCTGCTGTTTTTATTTGTTTAGTGAAAATATGAAATGGCATCTGAGGATGATTTTATATGACATTATTTGCAAATTTTATGTAAAGAAATAGGCTAGGATGTTTTTGCTCACAACTTGACAGTAAAACACTGAATTTCTCAAAAGCTAACAGATTTTAAGACCTGAGTGAAACAGTTAGCCAGAATTCTTTCATAATACAAATAGCTCCTGTACAAACCCATAGCCTGTACTTGAGCTGGACCATATTTTCTGGAAGGAAATCTAAAGTGAAATCCTGATCCTGCCTTCTCACAGATATAAACACCTAGCAGGAAGTGGAGAATTGAGTTCCAGATTTTTTTTATTTGGTTTAATTCAAGGTAAAATTTCCCCTTAATTATAGTTTATGAGCACTACTGTGTACAATGAAATGGTAAAATCTATACAGCTCGGTTCTTTAAAGAAAATTAGTTCCTTACCCCTAACATACAACATTTCCTCCAGAAAATACAGTGCTGTCCTCCTTTCTCAGGGAGCACCCCAGTTCATTAGTTTCATCTGGATTTTATCTGAATAAAGAACTGCAGGATCTGCTTCCATGGACTGTGGATGAAATAAATTTAAGAGGATATCTCATTAAGAAAACACGTCAAAATGGATTTTTCTGTTTGTAGTGCAAGAGGTGTTGACAACAGCTAACCTAGCTTGTTGCTTCTCTGTAAACCTGTTCTCTTTCATATTTTTAGCACATGTTGCCAAAGAACTTTGGCAGAGTATATTTGCCACTGTTGATTTCTTTTAAAGAGGTTTGTGGGTCATTTGAAAACTGCAAAGTGAAGTGAGACTTTGCTTTTTGTGTTTTGCCAATTTCATTATGCCTTGGCTGGTAGTTAGGGTCATTTCCAAAAGCCTAATAGACATTTTTATTAGGTTTCTACAAGGGTACTACTTACTTTCTTTCCCTGGCAGATTTCCATATTCACTGTGACTAATGCAACCTCTATTGTTTTTCTGACAAGAGGAAAAAGAAGAGACATTTTTTCATTCCCCAAGGAAAGAAGCTGTCACCTACCAGAAGAATAAAGACTTTAATGTTTACCTTTCCACTCAGCCCAATGACTACACAGGGGCAACAGAAGATTTTTAATGGCTTGAATGAAAGAATACACAAAATGACATCAATGGACTGGAAAAGTAAACAATTTGCATATTTCTTCTTGTCAGTCCACCTTTTCTTCAGTGGCATTTTGCTATGGAAACAAGTAAAGACCACTTTAACATGGCTATTAGCATTTCAACCAAAACTGGTCACTTTATGGACACTTCTTGGAAGGTTTCTATGTCATCTGGATGCACAAAAGTGAATGACAAAGAATGACAAAGTGATTCAGAGTGCATAGAGAGCCTGGTTATTTATTGCTTTCAGGATTGACCTTATGTTTGGACGTAAGCAGAATTGCCAGTGGAACCAAAAGGGCTGTCTGACTGAGTACAGAAAGAAGGATGGAGCTGCTGGGAGCCAGTCGTCTGCTCCATGCCTGGCCATAGCAGCAGGCTTGGATGTTAGACAGATGTATTTGAGTGGGAAATTTCAGCTCCCTCATCCCCAAATAGCTCTGCCAGGATGATATTTTGTCCCTTCCACAGAAAGGGAGAGGGAAAATTCTGCAGAGAGCAGAATTTCTTGCTTTTCTCCAAGCATCTCACACCCATCCTCAGAGTGCCCCCCCATTTTGACAAGTGCCCATGCAATGATCCTGCCCTGCAGAGTGCTCTTCAGGTGTCTGCAGCTCGAAGAGCTGGCATATATATTTCTCTTTTCTTGAAACAAATTATATTTTTGCAATATACATCCACAGGAGGCCAGATGCATAATTCAAGAGAGGAAGCAGGGCATGGAGACCGTAATATTCATTGTTTACATTCCAGTGTGAGCAGAATTATTATAAGGATTTGACCCTAGCAGTTGTTGCAGATTCATGCAAAGCAGAGGGTCAGAAAGCTTTCCCTTCTCATCACTTCCCTAGCACAGCAGCACACATGAAGCATCAATGGTTCCCCCAAGCTCCCATAATGTGGTCTAACCTTTTTCTCATTTGGACTGAATGTTGCTGGAGAGGACTGCAAGGCATATGCTATCACATGCTGCTGCAGATGCACTTCCTCAGCTGGTTCAGGACCTGCTGCAGATCAGTGGCTTCCGTTCCTCCTGCCAGGCTCTGCAGCAGTCCCTTCCTACCCGTCAAAGGGCAGGTGAACAGAAAGCACTTTTTGTCAGTTATTTCCATTTCAGATAGGTTTTTCTCAGTGAGCATTTCTACATTTCTGAATGATTTCTATGTTCCAATCCTCCTTCAGACATGGCTCCATCAGCCCAAGCTGGGAGTCTGGGCAAATTCTGAAAGACTCAGCCAGCCACATGTGAGCCCTGCTGACCTGCATCACTGTCCAACAGTGATCCCCGCCAGGTAATTATGAGGTAGTGCTCTCTTCCTCATATACCCAAGGAGTAAAGCTGCTGCATATTTAAAGTTTTCCAAGGGATTGAATGCCTTTGCATTTTTGAGCTTCAAAAATATTATACTTTATTAACAAAACTTTATTATCCCATCTTTTATTTAAAGGCCATTAGAATAATTTTTTATTTGTTATACTTAACCATGGCTTTTCTGTGTCAGGGGTTAATATGTGTATTTTTAAATTCTCAAATTAGCCACTTTTTAACATTATAGATATTGCTAAACTTATCATTTATCTCAAATGAGTAGATAACATAGGCCCATAAATTAGTTTCTGTATTTCTTCATATATTTTTATCAAACAGTGTGTAAATTGTCATGAAACTGGTACTAAATTTAAATGAAGATATTCAATGGATGACTTAATATTTAGTTTGTTGCAAAATCTAATGTGTTACAGAAACACAGTTAACATTTTTTTTTAATGGATGGACTTTGTTAAGTTTAGAAGCTCTCTGTGTTTACCTCATGGTGTTTCAACACTCCAGACATTCCAGTACACTGTGCAGGTGAGGAACAAAACTCGCTCGAGCACAATGGCCTCCTGTGGGGATTAGAAATGTCTTGGTTTGTCACTTCCTTTTTATTTCTGACTATCCACCTCTCTGCAACATATTTATAGTATGAAGGTATGAGATTCCCTCTGTTACTCATATTCTATGTGTCCATTTTATGCCAATATTATTTTAACAACTTTCAGTTTTAACTGTCAGAATAGTTTGAATCTTACGGCAAAATGTGAGGTAAGTCTGTGCCATCTGGGAGTTTGGAGCCTACTTGTTTGATCTTCTGATAATAATCCCTGTAAAACAACGCAATGCATCCAGATTTAATTTTTTATTTGGTTATTCAATTGCATTGATTTTATAGAACTGACAAGTGATGAAAGAATACATTTCATCAACTTAGTGAACCAGTCAGATTTCCCTGCCAGAAGCTGTTAATATTCCACACTTTCTGTTCAGGGATCATATTTATACCAGGTGATTATTAGTACACTATCATCACTGTAGGACCATTAACCTACTGCTGTCATCTCTGCAGTTTGGAAGGATGGACCTGTCTTAGCTGCATGTGATGAGTCAGATAAGGTCCAACCTGCACTTATTTAACTGACCTGCTGTATGAACAGGAGACCTCATGTTTCACCTTTCTCCTCTGCAAAATGAGAATAATGACATGAGAACCTCCACTCTTTGGACCACTGGCCCAATTTCAGTCAGGTAGGCAGTTCCAAGCCCTATTTCAAAAAAAGAAAATTAAGTTACAATATAGGTTAATTGATTTTACCATGGAAAAAAAAAAAATCTAAAATGGGAATGGGATTCAATTGTCTGTGGTCTTAGCTTTTCTCCTGCTCACTTACTTAGATAAATTTTTGTGGCTTTGGTCGCAATACTCTCCAAGAAGAAGATACTTTTCTGATGTGGTTTTCTGAGGCTAAAGTGGCAAAATTACAGTCACAAGAATTTGGAGTGGAGAATAAATTCATTATGTGGATTGATTTTGGCTTTCACATGGAAATGATTTTCAGTAAATATTTTTAATCAATAGAAGTTAAATATTGAAATATTTTTCTCCTATGAATTTAACTGACTTGCTTATATTTTACTTAATTGTATATTACACTGAAGACTACAGTTTAGATTTCATTATTATTTATAGTTATCAATAAAATTACTGAAAAGATAGAAATCATCATCAGGAATAGATTATTGATTGAAAATACTTCATGAGACACCCATTTCAGTAAGCTAAAAGCGCCAGGTGTTTACTTTGTACAGCTTCAGGATACTGATATTGTATAATGGAGCATATTTATTGTAATACATTTTTATCAGCTTTGCCAGTAAAGGACACAAACACATGATTTCTTTGAAAGCACAAAACCTGAAACTAAGTGGAAAGTCAATGCAAACAGTAGCTGTCAGAAGTATTGTTTATGTGTATATATTATATGCATATATGAATGATACATAATTTAAAACTTGAAAAAGGCTTAACATGATGTGTGCTATACACCTATGCATATGCAAATATCTTTTGGCTTTTATGATATTCTATGCATACTAGGTTGCTTTTCTCCAACTGTTAATGCTTTGTAATATATATAAAAAACACAAAGGGAAGTAAGCAGCAATCACAATGCTACTGCCAAAATGTGAAACTGAATATGGTTATTTTTGGACTTGAATGACTGCCTTTAGGTTTAGACATTGTATACATATTGTAAGCAGATTTTTAATTAAGTCAGCAGCCTGTTTTTTTAACTACTTTGCACAAGGTTTTGCAGTTTTGTTCCAACAAACATTTACAAAATATATTTAAGTGCAGTAGTTGAAAGATTTAAAACATATTTGAAATTATCAGTGATATCTGAAGTAGTAAGTCCCTTCAGGAAGCACTTCCCAAGTAGTGTAACTTTCATGTAGAATACAGAACTTACTTCACACAGCTGAGATGAATAATGAAATATACTGAGGCAGACAAAAAAAACAAGCATCAGTTTGCATATTTTGTTAGTGAAATACAATAATTTTTGTCAAAGGAAGTAATGAATAATTTATCATGATTTTTATATGTAACAATAAGATTATTGCTGCCTGTAGAGAGTTTTGAATGACTGACTTCTCAAATATTTTGGTCAGATCCATAACTGGATCTAAACATCTGAAGTGCAATGTAAGCAACATCTAAACACTTAGATCGAGCAAATGGGACAGAATCTGCCACTTCTCCCTTATCAGACTATTTAGATACTTGGAAGTAAGTAGTATTTGATGGTTAAAAAACACACAAATTCTCAAGACTTTGCTGCTGCTTATGCTGAGATGACCTTGGATAAGGCAAACCATTCAGTTTCTATTTGCAGGTGAATTTATCTGGGTCTTCAGACTGGTTATCCCCATACCCATGTGGACTCACATGTCAACGTGCTTGAAGCATGCCAGTGGCAATGAGTTTAAGCTAAAGAGGGCACACACTCAGGGGAAAAACCTCTCTGTGTCATAGTTATGTACTGATCTAATTTTTTTCGGATACTGTAAAATTAGTGAGGTCAAAGCATAGATTAGTAAATCCCACCAATTCAATGATTAACTCACTAGTCTGTTAGTAATCTAAAGGATTCAGCCTGGAGAAAAGAAGGCTGCGTGGTGACCTCATATCAGCCTTCCAATAGCTGAAGGAGGCCTAAAAGGATGTTGAAGAGGAACTCTTCATGAGGGACTGTAGCGATAGAACAAGGAGTAATGGGTTTAAACTGAAACAGGTGAAATTCAGGTTAGATACAAGGAAGAAGTTCTTTACTGTGAGGGTGATGAGGCACTGGAACAGGTTGCCAAAATAAGTGGTAAATGCTCCATCCCTGGCAGTGTTCAAGGCCAGGCTGGACAGAGCCTTGGGTGACATGGTTTTGTGTGAGGCGTCCCTGCACATGGAAGGGGTTTGGAACTTGATGATCTTAAGGTCCATTCCAACCCAAACTGTTCTATGATTCTATGATTAAATTCATATTTCATACAGCAGAGTTTTCAAATAATCTAATTTTTGAATGAAACTCATTGGGATCTGAATATGCAGCACAGAGTGGAATATTAAACTGATAGTAGTTTCATTTCAAAAATGTGATGCTATCACTTAATCAATTTTAAGATGCAAATCTTTGCAAGTCCAGACATAAAGTTCATTCTATTATAACTGTAACACACAGCTATCCTATCTCTTTTAAACTAAATCTTTCTGGAAAAAAAATAGAAAAAATTGTCCCATTTATCTCAGTAAGAACATATTTATATCACAATTTCCCTGACCTACTCAATTTATTCTGTTCTCTAGAAAATCTATTTGCAGTATCCTTATCAAATGTGTTCTAATAGAGCCTGTATATTACTTGCCTTAATTATATGAGAAAGTGGGAAAAGAAAGGACTCCTGATTGATTTCAATTGCTGATTTGTAGTTTTTACAGACTAAATTTAAATGTTTCAGAAAATACAGGGACCAAGAAGTAGACAGACCTGAATAAAAATATGCCTGAGTTGATCTTACTTGCCAGCCTTCAGTAATTACAAAAATGTAATAGCTTTAAGTTGAAACATATCTTATGATTGGTCTTAGAACATTTTTATGAATGGCCTAATACATTGTAGTTTGAGCTTTTTACACTAACTGATTAATCATTAAAAATATTTTTTATTTTCTTGATCTGTTGCTTTTCTGAGAGCTTGTTCTGAAATGAGGGGGTTTTTTTACACTTTTTCTACTACATACTTACTCCATTGTGCCTGGTTGTTCAAAGTGTTGCCAGCTCCAAATAAAAGAGTTGAATGAAAAGATATCAGCTATTTGGAACACTTCTTTGATCTCGGGATTTAATTTATTCAAATATAAACATGAGTTAATCGCCATTTTTCCTAAAGGAAGCTAAGGCATGGAGGTGTCAAATGAAGGTAGTGGCACAGCAAACTCTAGACCACAGGAGTTTCCAATTTGTTCTGTCTGTTCAGCTTGGCACTATAAACCGAGCATTTTCATCATGCCTGTTTATCTCAGATAATCACACGCTACTTTTTAGTTTCCTTTCAAGGATCAGCATGCCAAATGCTGTCATGCAGTGATTGCTATTGACATGTCAAAGTTAACACCATATGATCACATTTTCTAACACCTTAAGTTAGAAGTTAAAGTCACATCTATTTAAAAATGACAAAGGGTTTAGCAAAGCAAGCCAAAAAAAATAAAAGCTGTAATTATACCAGCTCGGTTATTATTTGATGAGAATGGGAAAGGGAAACATGCTATGTGTACCACCCAGCTCCAGGCACTTGAGCTATATGGATGTATTAGGACTGCAGAAATTTGTACAAGCAATGAAGAGAGGAGGGTTCTGTGGACTATAATGCAGATCAGCAATACTGTGAGCCTGCCTTTATAAACATCACTGTAGGATGCCTAGAACAGATGGTCTGAATAATATCTACATCTGGGTTCTTTGCAGATGGCCTGTCACATCTGTCACATGTTCCTTTTGACATTTAGGTTCAGGCATATATACTGATATCCTGCTGCATGCTAATAGCTTATCACTGGTTTATGAGGCTGAGATATCTATTATTCTTTGAATACAGCAGAGGAAACACTGCAGAGATAGGGAAGTTGAAAGGTGCTTTACTTCCCTCATTTATAAATTTTCCACGCCACCTAAAGATATTTGTGTTATCCAGTTACCTTAAAATAATACTTAATTTAAGTTAGCATAAGGTAACAGTTAAATAAAGACATTGTATTCAAAAATAGATAATGCAATTATGAAAGTTTGTTGAATACATACGTGAATTGAAAGACAAAGTATACTAACCTGTGTGTTTTAAGGTTGTGTTTGTTGAGGCTTTCTTCCTGTGTCTTAGCTAACTTGGTCTCAGCTTCCAAGGAGGTGGTAAGCATGTCAAAAGTCTTTATTGAGAAGACATATCCTGAAGCAATATGAATTAGGGGCCTATGCTGGAAAACCTTGAGAGTTTTCCATTACAGGGGGTTTTCAGGAGCATGTCTTTTGAATGTTTACTGTGCACTGGTGATACAAGTTAGCTTTGTAGCACTGTCCTCTTAATGTCTTCTTTGAAATCTAAATTTCAATCCCTCACCTTCAAACTATTTTCTTGCCTTTCTAACTACAAGAATTACCCTCACTAGTCCTCCCAACTGAAAAAAGAATTCCTTAACTTCACTTCACTGAAGGTGTCTTTTTACTTGATTAGATGTTATCACTTCTTCTTGCCTAAATAGTATATATCTTCTTTCATTTGCAAGGACTAAACTTTCCTTTTTTTCTTTTCAATATGATATTTTTGTCTTTCATCAGGCCTTGCATTTGCTCTGCACACTACTGAGTTACTTTTTTGAATTAGGTGAAATGAAAATTTTCTGTTCACTTTCATACTTTGTAATTAATTCAGTGGGCATCATACCCAAATAAGTTTATTTATGTATAGATACATGACATAATAATAGTTTAAAGAGCATATAGAATAATAGACTGAAGAGTAAGAAATTTCAGTTAATTTCTTAGAAAATTCAGAAATTTCAATAATTTTCAGCTTTTATCGTTCCTTACTTTCTTGGATATAAGTATACAGAATTTCAGTGTACCATGGTTTCTTACATATATTCCTCTGGATTCCTTTCTGCTGTCAAGAATGAGTTAACTCTGATTTAACAAGTAGTTTAACTTAATTGATGCTGTCATTATTATATCCTTGTTCATGAAATAGTAAGAATAAGCAAAGACAGATATGATGCCAAGTCTATGTGCCCACCTATGTTTGTTACCTTCCTCTTCCTTTTCCTCCTGCTAGCTATCTTAGTGCAGAGCATGTCTGGTAATGCTTGTTTCTATAGTAGCTAAGACACTGGAATTGAGACCTGATCTGAACTAAATAATGCAAAAAAATTAGAAAATGACAATGTACAACTGGCTAATACACATTCCAAAGCACCAGACATCTTTAGCTGCATTTATTTACCATTATTTTATGCTTTCCAGGCACTCAGATTCCTCGAATGAGTCTAAGCAGTAGCCATTCATTGGAAACTGAGTAATATTTCTATCTCACTCTCTTCCCCTCTCCATTATGTACTTATAGTGCTCATATTTTACCTATTACTTACCAGAAGCTTTAAATGCACTCAAAAGCTGTAAAGCCAGCATTTTATACCTGGTATCATATACTGTCATCCTCTTTTTCAAGCTGGGAAAACCCCTTGAGAATCTGACCCATAGAGGCACTAGGTAATTTGGTGAATGCCAATTATCTATATTGAACATCAATGCTTATAGAATATACCTTATATGTCAATGTGCTGTCTCTGCACTCATTCCTTAGAGTTTGGCTACAAAGACATGCTTTCTGTCTGAAAGCAGTTGAAATACTTTCCAGTTAAGCAATGATAATTTTCAGATTCTGTGGTTAGCAGTTTTACAGTGTGAAGTTTTAATAATTTGGTCATTGAAAAAGTAAGTACAACTCTTTTGCTTTGTATGTGGTAAATAGAAGAAATATGGAAATAAGCTGAGGAGAAGTATTGGGGTTTTGCTTGTTTCTAGAAAGGGGAAGTGTGAGGGTGTCAGGCTGTAGCCATTCATTTAGCAAGCATCACTCTTTAGCATGGAAATTCAGTACCTCCAATCTTACATGCATGTTTGCTATCTAAGCATGTCGATATTTTCAGCTCATTACATAACCGCTTCAAAAAAGACAAACCGCAGCTTATGAAAACATGCTGCTCCCCACACCACAGGCTGTTTTCTGGTCTGCCTTTAGGATCCATACAATTTCCTGTTCGTGTATTTCCATAGCAGGCTGGGGCTCTTCAGTGGAGTGTACGTGAGATAAAGCCTTTTTTTTTCAGTCACTTAAATTTCTCAGTGGATACATGTGGATAAACATCTGGGGTTGGTTTGTGGCACAGAGATATCCAGGACTGAAAAGCAAGTGTTGACAAAAGGAGAAACTATAATACATTATGAGCATGGGCTTCTCTACTTTCTCCTGCTGCAAAAATTGCTGCTCAGTCTTCAAACCATGCTGTGAGTGCCCCCTCACTCTCATAGCTGCAAAGCTGTGGTCAGAATCAGTATCTTCCTCCTACAGCTCTGCAAGTGTCTCCCACCACAACATTACCCCTTACTAGGTAAATACAGTGCCTTTTCATTTGTGCCTGTGTCCCTTAGGGACAAACAAACAAAAGGAAGTACTTTTTCTCATGATATATAATAAAATTATGGAACTCATTGCCACAGGATGTTGTGGAGGCGAAAAATATAAATGTTTTTTGAATTATGCTTGATAAATATATGAAGATTGGGTCCAGCAGCAGCTATAAAGCGTAATTGTCTACATATAAACTTACCTCAGGAAATTCCAAAGCTGTGGATATCTTGGAGAATATACTGACTGTCCTGAAGAACTTATGCATGCTCTGTTTTTATATGGCTTCAGCTATTGACCATTGTCAGAAATAGGATTCTGTGCAAGACAAACCTTTGACATAGAATAGTATATAGCCATTTTCTATCTTTCTTTTCTTGTCTTTTTTTTTTGTTTCTTAAGAAAATACTTTAATTATCGCCAGTGCTAATGTCTTTCAATATGTTTTCTTATTTATCTTCTTTTTTAACACACCAACTTACTTTCCAAGGCAATGAAGTAGTAGTAAATGTAACTAAAATGTCAAATTGTTTCATAAAATTATCCTCAAATTTCCACAGTGGATTTTTTTACGCTAACATATGATGGAAGCCATGTTGCTAAAGCAGTCTCTAATCCTATGCAACAAAAATACAGCTTGCAACACAACAGTTTAACCCAAAGAAATGCTCTCTTGCTCTTTAGGAAAAATAATTTTTTTTTTCGAAGTGCTAAATCCCAAACTGGTTTATAATTACACAACCACTTTCCAGCAAGAATCTACTTGGAACTGATCTGGGATCACGGACTGACTAGGGAAGATTTTTCAGAGTGCAATTGGCTACAGAACATTAATTTACTGTTAAAGGTGTAGATACTTGCCTGGTGTAAATCAGCTCTGCTATCTCCATCTAAGTCAGAAATCTGAACACAAGAGCTGAAATTTGAATAACAATATGACAAGTGTTGCCTAGAAAAAAATAATAAAAAAGATTGACAGAAAAACATTCTGTGAAGAAATTTAGGTTGAGCACCGAGATAATGTATCTTCAAAGTTTCTTCTTCATCAGTTGGTTGCTTTTAAAGGTTTTATTTTTCCCCTCAAACAAAGTATCCCTTGGAAATTATTAATGCATTAACTACTTGCGAATTAAACTAGGATGAAATTCTGCAAATCCAAATTATTGTAATGGAAGTAAAATCAGGCCTGTAGATTCATTCTTCTATTGTATTTGAATCATAGAATCATAGAATCATAGAATAATTAGGGTTGGAAAGGACCTTAAGATCATCAAGTTCTAACTCCCCTGCCTTGGGCAGGGACACCTCACACTAAACCATGCCACCCAAGGCTCTCTCCAACCTGGCCTTGAACACTGCCAGGGATGGAGCATTCACAGCTTCCTTGGGCAACCCATTCCAGTGCCTCACCACTCTTACAGTAAAGAAACTTCCTCCTTATATCCAATCTAAACTTCCCCTGTTTAAGTTTTAACCCGTTACACCTTGTCCTATCACTACAGTCCCTAATGAAGAGTCCCTCTCCAACACTGTTGTAGGCCCCCCTCAGATACTGGAAGGCTGCTGAGGTCTCCCCTCCGCCTTCTCTTCTCCCAACTTTCCCCAACAACAACCCCAACTTTCTCAACCTGTCTTCATATGGGAGGTGCTTGAGCCCCCTTAACATCCTCATAGCCCTCCTCTGGACTTGCTCCAACAGCTCCATGTCCTTCTAATGCAGAAGACACCAGAACTGTACACAACACAAAAAAAAAGTGAGATTCTTAAAATAGGATTTTTTTTAATTCATCATATATGCCAATTTTTAGCCTTTTTTAATTCAGTTTCTCTTCCTCTTTATCACAAGAAAAGAGTAACAAAACTCAACTCAGCTTTGAAGTTGAAGCCCAAAACAAAAAAACAAAGAAAAAAAATCCTGTTTTGTTTTGGTTTTTTGGTTTGGTTTTGGTTTTTTTTTTTCCAAAGGACCACAGAGAAGAGAAAAAATTCTGTCACCAACAATTGCCATTCTGGCCCAGATGCTGCCTGGCCTGTTTCAAAGGCAACTGCTGCTATGCCCATGCTGTCAGCAGATGTGCTAATCTCACTCCTTGGAACAATACATCAGCAAAATGCCTACTACAGCAAGACCAAATGGATGTCTTTTTTCAAGGAAAGCTAGCTGATGAAGAGAATTCCACCTCATAGCTTTGTGAAATCCTGCCATCATACCAGAACAGCTTCAATGAATCAGGCTCATTTAAATGTTACCACTACCTCTGCTCCCGCCTGTCTTCTTCTGAAAGGACAGCAGCCTGTGAGATGTCTCATTTCCCTCAAAAAAAAAATGGAAATGCTAGTATTCCCTTCTGTCCATTTCCCCAAACCCAGTCTAGTACACTACCTAGGACCATATTCTATCACTGCCACCAATTATTGCTTATTATCTGTTTGCCTACTGGAGAACAACCAAGACTGGAACTATTCCCTTCCCAAACAGTACCAGCCAATGAATTCATTACTTCCATGAATCCTGAATGAGGTACTAATCCCATCCTCCTCATGTCCTCAGTGTTGCCTCATCACCACTTGGATTTGGCCATTGTCTTCTCAAATATTAACTCGGAAGTGCTCAAAACCACTTTGTGCCAGAGAAGGATAAAGTTTTAAGAGCAATGGTACAGAAGAAGGGAATGCATGAAATTATGAGAAATTCCTACTCAAAATGTGTAATTCCTACTCACTTTATTTCTAAATTTAGCATAGTTTATTAGAAAGGCAGACCATAAAACCTTTTTCCCACTAACAAAATACAAAAAACAAACCCCCAAGTAATCAGAGAACTAAATAAACCCATATGAGTATGCCATCAGCTGTGGCCTTTTTTCTAGAAATAATAGCATAAAACTTATTTTGGCAAAAAAGATCTATTTGCCTTCAGCCAAAACTATTTAATGTCACTGAAGTTGACAGCACTGCTCAGCATCATTATATTCACTTTTAATCACCACTCTCCAAGCTTTACTACATCTTCTACTCTATTGGCTTATGGCCATTTCCATAATAAAAATAAAGGATTATATAATATGCATCCAACCAGGAATTTGAAGGTGCCTCTGTGCCTGCAGAAATAGCCTTCAGTAGGTACAAACTAGAGTTAGGTGGGATGATGTTTAAATAATAGGAGAATTTGGGAAAAACAAAATAAGGAGTGGGAAGACACAGTACGGGAAAGGCTTACCTGCTTATAATAGTCTGTATTCATTGATATTACACGATTAAGCCCTTGGACATTTGTGTCAGAGTCTGAGATATTTAAAACAACTCCTGTTGTTCAGCTCTGAACATGGCTGCTGGCTGGAGCATTAAAGACTACCTTTCACTTATGTTCACTGAGAGGTCTTCAGCCATTAAAAAAAATCCAAGCCTTCATTTTCTTAATTCTTATTGAATAAGAAAGAAAAAACACAAATAGTAACTTTGCCCAAGTCATTAACCTCTGCTCTAGGAAGTCCTCTACAGTAGGTTCAAGATTCCCTTTCTTGTCCTGTCAGCTCACATTTGTGCTTCCTGTGAACATATATACATTGGATATTACAATGCTGGTCACCTGAGAGAAGAAACCTACCTTACTACTGGGGCCTTCACTCACAGCAGCAGGTCCTGATATGATGTTTACTAATTTAGATGTGCTTTATGCAAGTAAAACAATAAAATGTTGCATATTAAGAAATCATATTAATTTCTTTCTAAATTGCCTCAACTGTGTTACTTTCATTGCCTACCATTCAATCCTGCAATACTACAGATAAAAGCAATCAAGCTAAAATGAACCCCTCTGTGTCCTCATTCCTGTCCTCCTTCTGTCTGTGTTGGCCAGAGGGGCACAGAAATAACCCCTGGTTGGGGTCATTTTTCTGCTTGACCAGGCCAGCACCAATGGTGCTTCTCTGCATTAAAAACCAGCCAGGGACGGTTCACTTGGGTTTGGATGCACTTACTTGTAGTCGTCAGTTCCCTTGAACTTCTAAATTAGCAGAGGTTCCATAAGCTTTTATGAGTCTTTGCAAATGCGGTGTAAGCACTGAGATGCCTTCCCTCTCTTTGCACATTTACTGTTCCTAAACTTCATCAAGGCAATGATTATTTGCTCAAAATGCTGCGTGTGTAAGGGAGACACACAAAACAACTGTGTCTACTGCATAATGTAGAGAAGAATTCCCACTTTGAGCTCAATTCAAATATTACTGGTCACTCTCCCGAACTATTAGTAAATTAAACTTTCTTGTAAGCCTCCCTTACCTAATGACTGAGTAATGTCAATTTAGCTGAAATGGAAGACTTAAATGCCAAGGGAAATACATAGCAAATGAAAGGATACAAAATGATTCATTAGAGTCAGGACTATTAAAATCAATTCATTATGTTAATACTTTTAAAATGATACCAGTAAAAGGACTAGCCCCCTTGTTAGGAGCATTCACAGGTGAGAATCATCCACAGAAAATAAATGTGCAAAAAAATTTCACAATAACTGTACTACAAAATGTGATTCCAATATCAACAAGAGGGCTGCTGGCTTTTTCCTTCCCTTATGTGTGGAAAAGAAACTGAGAATGAGATACCACTGAGAGCTGGGATCAAATCATGCAAGGAAATGCAAAGACTAAGAGAGAATAAAAGCTCTTAATTGAGTTCATATCACACAGTCAAAGGGAGGAAGAAATGGAAACCAGCAACTGAAGAACATCAGTCATAATGGTGTCTATTTTTTTACTTTTTTCTTGTTTTGCCTTGCTCTTTTGTAAGTTCTGCCACAATCCATGTGTATTTTGTCCCTCACATCTACAGGCTCAAAGCTCTAGGCTAATTACAAGAAGCTGAAAACAATATCCTTCCTGAACAGAATACATTTTAAAATAAGAACAGACAACTACCTGCTGGTCAGCCACTTACATCTGTTCCCTCCAGCTTTTCCTGCACATTACCCCGTTATTCCAATAAAAAGGACTTTGTGTCATATTAATTAAAGGGCTGCAAGATCATTTTGATATTCTTCAGCTGAATGATTTACAACAGAATATGCAGGAATGAGATCACCTTATCTCTGCTGAGTGCAGAACTGAATGAAATTAATTTCTGATTTTTTTGCTTCTAATCATATGACTGCAAATCAGCACAAAACCTTCCAGTCCCTGGGGTATTTTCAATATGGCAAATATGATTTTAATATTATTTGATCAAAAGAGGAAGCAGTAGCTGTTTCAAATTGCCTTTTAATTCTTATATATCTGTGATGGCAAATAAAGTAAAAGAATCTCAAAAAGACAAAAGAGAAAAATTCCTTCGGATTCTACTTTGATATCAATTTACATATGACAGGTTGATATAATGTGTTTTCACAGAAGATCTATCTGATGAAGAGGCGAAGAAAACTATTCAAGAACAATGAAGAAATAAATAGTAAAAAGTAAGAAAAATATTTCTCACGAATGGAAATACTGGCAAGTGGAAACAGGATACGCAGTCCTCATCTAGAAAGCAGAGACACAAGGTTAATTTTAATTTTAACCTCATTTGAGACTGTAGCATGTGATTCACTGCCCCATTTAGCTGAGAATTAAAATTAAGCATGTGCTTAAGTGCTTTGCTGGACTGAGGCCATATCTAAGAGTACACTAGTCATGAATTCCTGTTGCTATAGGTTGATTCAGAATTGAAAAGTCAAAGCTGTAAGACAAAATACCTGGAATTTGTTTAATTTATTTATTTTTCTTGTGGGAATGCATTGGTATCATGAAAAGCTACAGCAGTAACATAGTTCCTTTTGAAAAATAAAGTCAAAACAAACAAAAATTCCCAGAAAACTTAGCAGAAGAAATTAATCTAGAAAATTCACAGAACTTAGAGAAAGAAAAACTGCTTTTCAAGATTGGTTACACTGTTTTATGTGTCTGTGTGCATTGTGATGACCAGCTTTATGGATTTTTCCCCCATTCCACAGTATATGGTTCACAATCTACATTGTAGTGAGATAAAGCTGAGAAAGAAGCTGCTATGAATATCCCAAAGCAGCGATTTGAACCAGTTTCTGGCTGACTTATCTCCTGGTTATCCTTAGCAATAGCCCGAGTAGAGATATATCCCTCCACATGCCCAGGGAAATGTCATTTCTAGTGTCACCTCTCAAGCACTGAAGCCAAAATGCCTTTCAGTGTCCAATAAATTCTCCAGGTGGATGCAGAAAAGACAGCCACAATTCTGTCTTTTCCTTACTCTAAGTGATTTGTTACCTGTGAATGCAGAACAGGGCACGCACAGTGGTAGCGACTAAGGGAAGGATACGTGCCCATCACAGTTCTGGGTACCCACACTGTTCCGTTGCAGCAGTGACTCCTCTTCAGGTCTTAAGGAGCTCTGGAGTTGCCCAACATAGCAAACTGTGGCCTGCCACAAGAAGATTTGAAGTGGGCACACTAGACAAGTAAAGCTTTTTTTACCATCTTGTCTCTCCTATTTTGCTTCAGACAAGCAAGGACAATCTACTACACTGAATATTTTATTAATGTTACAACAGGCCACTAACTCCACTGGTATGTTGTACAATGTACAGAAAGAGACTAAGCTTGGTTTCAGAATGAGAAGTACTATGCTTGTCTCAGAGGACTATTTGTTTCCTCAAGAAAATCAGAGGAAACAAAAGAGAGCATCTGTGATGAATGCTGAAGAGCCAGAACTGCAAGAGAGAGTATATTAAGGTCAGCCAGGACTTTCAATTTGAGTATCCATCTCAACTTTTGAGTTCTACGTTTCACACTAATTGATCCCAAGAAAATTCTGGCCTGACAGGGATTCTTGAGCCTGTTCCTATTAAACTGTAGAAATATGATACTGATATGGTGTTAAGTGCTTGTCTATAGTCCCAAAGAGGAAAGAGTCTTTAGTTCCAGAACAAGAAGTTAAAGAAAAGGAATTAAAAGGACTACATGAAAGAAATACTGAACTATCTTTCTCTTTAAGGACCATGATTTTCACCTAGAATTTCTATATAATAAATTATGTCTCTGGGAAATATGTGGTATGAAAAGAATCTCAGCCATTATTGCAAGTGAAATGGCAGAGGTTTATCATCTGCCACTGAGCTCTTCTACCACCTCCCAGCAGACCTCTGTGTCTGTGTGCTTTAAACTCATCAGCTTCTTCCACAAAACATATACACACAACTGGAACTTACCATTAACAACATCTGTTTGCAGGCATCTGACTGTAAATGAGGCACAATTCTGTGCTTTACTGACCACAGATCTGTGGAAACAGACAGTCGAAACCTTTCTAAGATGTTTATCTGTATTTTCCATGGGAGCTGCATGTTCTCAAAGCCAGACACTTTATGTTGTCACCTTCCCTCCAATACTTTGCAGGGTCTTGTTCTCTCCTCCTCCTTGCTCACACAAATACAAGAGAACATCGTCAGTCTAGCTGAAACATCAGCACCTCTATTGGCAAAGAGAGGGCTTTGATCATGCTAATACTTCGCAGGGCTCATTCTTAACAGAACAACTGATTGTCTGTCCTTTCAGTTTAGAGTTTCAGTTTAGAATGAAGCTATATGTTAGGGGCTCACGGGCTATAAACATGCCTCTGTCCAAGGACTGAAGAAATAAAGACACTTCCTCTCATTGAAAGGAAGGCTTGGAGAGGTCCTCTGGCTATCTCATCTTCATCCCATAATGCAATTGGCCAGTGGCCTGCTTCACCAGGACAACTTTGTATCCCAGGCTACCTGGATGCACTCCTGCAACTGCCGTTTGTTCCCTCAACAGTAACAGAATCCTGTAACTCTCACATAGTACTTGTTACTGGTAGCTCTTAGCTACTCTGTCACAGAGGAAATAGGTGTACTTAATCTTATTTTAAATGTAAGGAAGCTGTGTAACAGAGATGAGTCATTTAAAGTACCTTAGAGATGACAGGCAGGGCCAGGGAGATACCTCAGTGCTTTATTAGCAAGGTTATACGGAAATAATTTGGTGTGTATGTATCTCTGAGTAAAAGTTTTACCTATCAGCAATTACCAGGATAAAAGTATTAGCATTACTTAACACCAGCAGCAGCACGATTCCCATTCACATTGCTGCTCCTATGGTTTGGTCCTTGAGTAGTTCTCGCCTTTGAGAACATCCTCTGAAGGGTCATACTGCACAGCCTGCAGAAGGACAGGATCTGTTAGGACTGGAAGTGGTTGCACAAAGACGCAGGACAGGAGCCCTGGCTCTGCTCATCTATAGTGCCAGCTGGAGCTGCCTCCTGACCAGAGGAGGGGAATGCCCACCTTGCCTCTTTGCCTTCCCACACTCATGCACATAGGCGAGATGAAAAGAGGGTTAAAATCTCTCATTAAAGGCCAGTTGGATTCCTGCAGCCATATTACTATACATAGTTACAAAGCCTGATGCCAGCAAAATTCTAGAAAGAAAAATACCTGTTTACAGAAATCAGCTGGGTTTCCTTATAAATATGGGACATTGTCAGATAGCTCTTTGTTAGCATCTACTGTCTCACAGTTTCCCTTTCAAAGGCTTCTATTGAAAAAGACAACAGCTAAATACTGCACAAGACCAGGGCTGTAAAGAAAAACAAACGTGGATTCTTTTATAATGCATTACTTTACCAAGCAATTGTGCTACTGCCTGTTTGTTGATGGACTACTCAGTGAGGAACTAGCTGCACATATTAATGGGCAGGGAGAAAATTTACTTGTGAATTTTTTTTGATGCCTTTATTTTTTTTCCTATAGAAAGGAGTTCTCTGCAAAAGTGGAGGTAAATGTTATTGTACTTTTGTGTAAGCATCTCTTATGGTCCAGAGTAGATTTTTTTGATCACAATAAGGGGAAAAAAGGAAGACATTCCTACTCAAAAATAAGCAGGAATCTCATGCAACTGTCCTTGCCTAACCTACAGCTTTAGCTTCTCTTGTTAAGCTGTCCTGTTTTAAATGTTCATTAGGCCAGAAACAGTGGTCAATCTACGCCTGGTATTCACGGTACTTATCTGTCACGAGGACACTTCATCTTCATGAAAATTTCTCATAAAATTCTCACCAGTACTAAAATTAGACATCTCAGCTTGAGAGAAGGTAAGATTTTCTTATTCCAGTGGAAATTATAGTTTGTGAGAAATCATTTCAGGTGAGCTCCCTGCCCCTCTCATAAAGATTCCTGCATTCTGGAAAAGAACTGCTTGGTTAAAATTCCTCCTTGGAATTTCTGCTAGTTGTTTTCCAATCAACTTATCTTCCTTATACAGCACAACCTCTTTCTCATTGCCTCTCTCTCTCCAAACAACTATACATCCTTCTGGTTATCTGTTTCCTTCTTTCTACCTGTGCTGAAATTTATTATCTTCTACTCCCTCTCCTCCCATCTGCACCATTTCACCAAAGCACCTACACATATGCACAAGCAGTAGCCTACCAGCACATGTGCTTAAGTGCCATGACTAGGGGAATGGAGTACTGAACTGAGGTGCAGGACAGAATCTGACTCTCATAAATCTCTTTTTGTATTAATTTGTTAGTCACCAGGAACCTCCTAAGGTTTCAAATGTGCTTCAGAAGCACCTGTTGTGATCCCAAGGAAACATTATGGACTCTTCAACCTCCAGGCTTTACTCTAAGGAATTAATAAAGTGAAAACACTTGCACTGCTCATGGAAGTTGCTGAGTTTTCTTCCCCCTTCATCAGATGTGATTAATTTATGAGAAAATTGTGTCACAAACCAAATTTTAAATTTTTCAATCATATGGTTTACGTTTCACAGTATTGTATGGTCCAGATGCTATTTTAAATGTACAATGGAACACTGTATTTGTGTACAAATTGTGAGACAAATGAGGTCATGAGGGACCTGTCCTTTGGCAGTCTCATACCTTTCTATAAATTGTGCTTTCTATTTTGAAGACTGCCTGGACCTGATCACCACAGGAGATAGATAAATCATCACAGCCTGCAGAAGTTAATACCATTAACTCTTGATTTAATCTCACCTGAGAATTTGGCTCTTGGAATCTACTCTGCTTATGATTAGATACACTCCTTCCATCTGACACACCAGTCTTAATACCCGTATCTTGAAAAATAATGTAATTGAGTAGTTAACATTTGCAAAGTCTTGCGAAGGTGGGGATTGAGAAAGGAAATGCAGAACTAGGCATAAAAAAACAACAATGTCCCACCCTAAAATTTCTCATATACTGGACTGATCTCCTCTGTAGAGCATTATCTGACGTAAATGCACATATGCTGGCTTTGTGATTTGTAAACATGAATTAATATTCAACATATAACTCAGAAAACAATTATATAGCTAAGTCCCATTTATAGTTAGGCCACTGGCATAGAAACAGTAGAGAGAGGCAAATGACATGCAAAATAATGCTGTGGGCAAAGCAAACTTGAACAATCTGAAAAGGGAAAAGAAAAGAGATAATTATCTAACTGGAACAAAACAGCCATTCATTAAACATTCACAGCTTGATCTACACTCCACTGAAGTTAATGGGAAGATCTCCCTCAACTTCAGTGAATTTTGAAGTAAGCTTTTAAACATTAGGAATAAGAATATTAGATAGAATATTTGACAGGAATAAGAATATTAGATGTTTTCTTAATTATTTTTTATGGATTTTAGGGTGAGGGTTGGTTTGTTTGTTGGTTGGGGGGAGGAGAGGATGGTTTTGTGGTTTTTTTAGCATTTCACACTCAAAATCTGCAATAGAAAGGTCATGAAGTAGCAACTGTTTCTTGTCATTTCTTTCTGTAGCTTCCATCAGCCCTAGTATAATCTTTGTACTCTCCAGACCAAGTTCATCCAAGTAAAAGCCTCTACTCTGTCC
>JANHGB010055482.1:4636-18198 GCA_026283785.1 Coracopsis vasa
TCCCTCCCTCTTTTCCTTTTTTTCCTTTTCCTTTCCCTTTCTCCTTTCCTTTCTCCTTTCCTCTTCCCCTTTCCTTTCTCTTTTCTCCTTTCCTTTCCTTTCCTTTCCTTTCCTTTCCTTTCCTTTCCTTTCCCTTTCCCTTTCCCTTTCCTTTCCTTTCTCTTTTCTCCTTTCCTTTCCTTTCCTTTCCTTCCCTTTCCTTTCCTTTCCTTCCCTTTCTTTTCCTTCCCTTTCCCTCCCTTTCTTTTCCTTCCCTTTCCCTTTCCTTTTCCTTCTTCCTTCCCTCTCTTTCCTCCCTTTCCTCCCTTCCCTTCCTTCTTTTCTATCCCTTCCTTTCCTTCCCTTCCTTCCATCCCTCCCTTCTTTTCTCTCCCTTTCCTTCTCTTCCCTTCTTTCCTTCCCTCTCCTCCCTTCCTCTGTCCTTCCCACTTGTGCATCCCCCTCAGCCACCAGTGCTTCCCCGTGTCCCAGTGGGAGGGGAAGCGGAAGGCTTTGGCTTCCCACTCTGGAGGCCTTTGCTGCTTGGTTCCTGCATCCTGCAGTGCATGCTCGTGCTCCCGTGGCAGGTTAACCCCCTTTCTCTCTGCAGAGGCTGTTGTAACACCACCGCTGGTTTGTGCCTGGCTGTGCTCCTCTCTGCTGGCCTCTGCTGTTGCATTGATGTTGGAGTCCTTTGTGCCTCTCTTCAGTTTGTAATTTTTTGCCTCTCATAACATGGATATTTTTTCCTGTCTCTTTTAGTATTATTTTTTTTTTTCAGTAATTCCCCTTCCTTTTGCTTTTTGTTGATTTCCAGTTTTGATTTCTCAGTTCTGTTCTTTCCGATCTCCTACAGACAGTCCCCAGCCGTGACCTCTCGGGGGTCCCACTCTCTACCTTCTACTTGCTGCTTGCGGATTGAGGCAGGAGCCATGGGGCGGCGGGGGGCAGGGGCAGGCAGAGTTGGCACCGTGTTCACTTTGGTCTCCCACGCTTGTCCCTTTTTAAACCCTTCCTGGAGGGAAGCGAGCCGAGCTCCACACGCTGCTGCTGCTGCTGCAGGCCTTGGTGCAGGCAGCTTTGGCCTTCGGGCTGCTTTGCAGGAGAGAAGTCAAGTCCCACATCCCCTCCTGCATTGCTGCTGTGGAATTCAGGTCATTGGGTCCCAGCTGGGGCTGCCAGGATCCTCCTCGTGCCATCAGTTGCTAACAGGGAAGGAAGAGAAAGGAGAAGGTTAGGGGGTGTTGCAGGGGGCCAGGCAGGTCAGTGCCCGCTTTGAGCAGGATGCAAGTTCACTGTGCATCCTTATAACCTGGAGGACATAACTTGGATAGGACAAGAGGTGATGGTTTTAATCTAAAAGAGGGAGATTCAGGCTGGATGTGAGGAAAAAATGCTTTACAATGAGGGTGGTAAAACACTGGCACAGGTTGCACAGAGAGGTGATGGATGCACCATCCCTGGAGACATCCAGGGCCAGGCTGGATGTGGTTCTGGGCAATCTGATCTAGGTGAAGGTGTCCCTGCTCATTGAAGGAGGGTTGGACTGGATGAGCTTTGAAGGCCCCTTCCAACCCACACTATTCTGTGAGTCTATGACCCTGCAGGGACCATGCAAACCACTTGCTGGTGGCAGGGAGATGGCCCCATCCTGCCTGGCTGCTGCGGGAGCTGTGTCCCTGCTGAGGGGAGCCATCAGCCAGGACTGAGCAGGGTTCCTGCCATGGGTCACTGGTGGCTCCACTCTCCCCAGCCATCCTGGACATGCTGGCGAGAAGGTGGCAGTGAGGAGGGGACACAGGCAGGGACAAGACAACATGGAGAGGATGCAGGCATTGACAGTGGGCAGCTTCCTGTCCCACGTAGGCAGACATTTGCCTGGGGAGCCCTTGCTCCCCATTCACACACTTGGGACCATCTGAAGGCTCTGACTCTTTGCTGAAGGCTCATCCCCACGTGGCTCCCCTGGAGCCGAAGGCCATGGTCTGTCCCAGTGCCAGCTCTCACCCAGGGACCCTCCTCAGATAGGGGTCTTTCCTGCAAGAAGTTTTGCTCTGGGGGAGAAGGTCGTCTGTACCCTAAACTGGGGTGTGCAGGGGACGGGCTGCAGGCCAGGCTGCCCTTTAAGGTGCTGCCAGCACAACTCTGCCTTTGCCTTCCCAATCCCTGCCTGTTTTGGGCACCCCTGAAGTGCTGCCAGTGGTGGAGGCTCTCCCAAAACTCCTGACAGTGCCTGGAAAGGAAAATCAGCCCCTTCCAGTGTGATTTTGCTGGGTTGAAGGATCTGGATTCAGTGTCTGCATGAGGCTGATGCTCAGCAGCAGCTGGAGCACTTGGATCTGGCCCCTACTGCTGCGCCCATAAGAAGGTCTGGGTCTGGCTGCCCAAAGCACCTTCAGTGGCACAGGGTGCCCAGAGAAGCTGTGGCTGCCCCATCCCTGGCAGTGTTCAAGGCCAGGTTGGATGGGGTTTGGAGCAACTTCCAGGGATGCACCATAAACTCCTGTACAAACCTGTACATCAATAAAACATCTTGTGCTGGCAAAGCAATCCATGCAAACACAAATATAAGCTATTTCTGTGAGAAGGCAGAGACTCCTGAGGCCTGAGTGCGCAGCAGTGATTTCTGGAGCAGAGCTCATTCGGTGAGCAGGGCACGTGGGGATGGAGACAGCTCTGTAAATCTGGCCTTAGTCTGCCCCATGGGACTGCTTAGCAGATACCCTGCCAGGGCAATGGAGAAGGAAGAACACTTTCACCTTCTCCAATGTCAGCTCATCTTCTGAGTTCACACAAGGAAAAGCAAGAAGGGGTAAAAAAATAAGAGTCTTTTGTGTGTTTAATTCAGAATCTAATTACTTCGTATAAATTAGTGAGCTGGCTTCCATCTAAGATTTAACATGTAATAGCCTATGAATCACATCCCTGTTACAGGATATATTGTGTCATTTACATGTAAAAATGCTTTATGCAGGGCACCCTGTAGACCAGGGATATTAATTTATACTCATGGGCTCTGAAAGATTAAGTGAAATCAAAGAGGTAAGGAGATAAGACACAAGTGCTGATCAATGCTTCTTAACAAGGAACCTGCTCTATGTGCATTTTAAGGTGACATCAGCCATCAGAATCTATGCAGCCATTGGGTTATAGGAAGATGGTCCATTAAAACCCCACTGGTTGTAACAAAGAGACTCAGGTCAACAACACTGGAGCTGTTTCCTTCCTCCTGCTTTGCCAGCTGCTGGCTCCGTATGCTTTTAAATACACCATTTAATCTGCCTGGAATAACTCCCATGGACACAGACCCAGGCAGATTATTCCTCACTGGAATCTCGATTTTCTCCCTTCCAGCAAGCCACAGTTTGTGGCAAAAACTTTTCTGGCAGCTCTTCCAGTGAATCCCTACTTGTCTCCTGCCAGTTTGTGAGTGCCACAGGGAAGATGGATGAGGACTATCATGCCATGCTCTTTGTGCCTGAAAACAGGAACATGCACCCCAACTTTCCTAATGAGGAAACCTGGTGCAGGGGGGAGCAAGGCGGAACATCCTATCCTTCTTCTAAAGGAATTTGTAAAGAATCAAACTAGGAAGAAGAAATTGGAGAGGTACAACAGGCACAATGCTGACGATTTCCTGCAAACCCAGTTACAATAACCCTACATAAATACACCAGAGGAGGTATAAAACGTCTGTTAAATAATCACCTCTGTGGGATCATTTTCAGCATTAAAAAGAAGGATGCTCAGCGTAGGCCTCTGTCAGCACAGCTCAGCTCCCCGGGACAGAGCTGGGAGCCTAATTTTCCTACAGAAAAAGGAATGAAAACTCCAAAGCTGAAGGCATCCTGTGATTTAACGGCAGCTCTTCAAAGAGCAGCTCTGCTGCAATCGGAACACAACGGCTTCCGAGCAGGGAGAGCAAAGAACAGGAAAATCCATCACAAATGGGAGGGGGGGAGAAGGAAAGTCTTAATGATGCAATAAGAAAAATAAACCATGTCTTGTCAGAAAGGGCTGTTAAACAAACGAGGGGCCACGGTCTGCGGTCATTAGCATTCTGCTACAATTCCTTGGAGACTGCGAGCCAGCCAGCGCTTCAGCACACACACTAACGGAGGACGAGGAAAGAGGATTTTAAGTAGGTCACCAGTAAATATTATGGGGATGGGGTTTATTTCTTGTTGTTGTTTTTTTCCCTGTCAGTCACTGGGATCCTCATTTGAGAGAAATGCCAGAGAAATAAAGAATTCACACAATTCCCCATCAGTGAGGGCAGCATCTCCACAGGAAAATGTGCGTTACCTTTCTGAAACCAGCCTTGTACCTCACCACGTGCCCAGCATCGTGGCTGCCTGGCCTCCCAGTATGGAACTGGGCATGGAAAGGAATAGGGGGAAATGCAGGCTTTGATTTTATGCCAAGGGATTTAATGGAATTGGAGCATTATGCTCTTTCCTTTCTGGTTTCTTTTCCCACCTTTCAGGTTTCTTGTGCTGAACAAATGAACCTCAAAGCACTCCTGTCCCAGTCCCCACCTGCCCAGCTCCACAGTGGGATTTGGGGGAAAAAAATCAAGAAGAAAAGAGAGAAGTGAGAAGAAACCCAAAGTGTTCCAGGAGCTCTGGGGAGCACTGTGTCCTTGCAGGAAGATGGGAGACAGAGCAAAAGGAGGAGGATGCCCATGCAGTAGCTGCCTCCTCTCTGACACCACTCTCTGTGCTATGCAGGGAAGCCAAGACCAGGAAGGTGAACAGAGGAACATGCTGAGGCCAGAAGAAGAGCTTCACCATGTGGATAGAGACCCAAACTGCAGCGGCCACTCAAAGCCCAGAAGGATGACAGCCCACCAAGCCAAGCGGCAGCATCTGCTGCTTTCTGACTCTTCACTGCAGAGCGGTCTGCAGTGCTCTCACAGACATCCAAGTGCAGGACACACTGGATCCAAAGTACTGCTGTGTCTGGCACAGGATCCCACTGGCTTCGAAGCAAGACCACCACCAAAAGTTGCTCAGCTCCTGTGTTGTGGCTGCTTCCCCTCCAGCGTATGAATATCACGCTCTGCCAGCCTGCATGGGCTGACTGGGATGTCAGATTAATGGACATGGTTGATGGATGGAGCCCAGAGGAGGCCATGGAGAAGCTGCGAGGGCTGGAGCAGCTTTGCTCTGGAGCCAGGCTGAGAGAGCTGGGCTGGAGAAGAGAAGGCTCCTTAATGGGAGACCTCAGAGCAGCTCCAGTGCCTAAAGGGGCTGCAGGAAACCCAGAGAAAGGCTTTGGGCAAGGGCCTGTAGGGAGAGGACAAATTCATCTGCATTTACCACACAGCACTGCTGCTCCCAAATGAGATCCTTGAGAGAAACTGCCTGGAGTGACAGGGACGCCCTCACTGCCCCATCACAGCCAGGCTGCAGGGGGAGAAGGGCTCTGCAGGCAAACCCTCTCCCCTGGCCTGCACGGTACCAAACCCCGCACATGAAGCGCTTTCTGTTGGCTGTTGATCAAAGCAGCGAGTGTTCCAGGAAGAAAAGGGGTCATTGTTTTCCTGTGGGTGCAGCCGCCGGCTCAGCACCACAGCAGTGCCGCTGGCACCTCTAATTGCAGGAATTCCCATGTGAGCTCCCAAGAAAAGCCAGGTCGTACCCCAGGGAACCTGTGGAGCTGCCCCAGGGCTGCTGGAATGCCGGCTACAGCACAATTAGGCTCCAGCTCGGTGGCAAGATAAGTGCTGAAGCCACCAACCGAAGCATTAAAGGACTGTTATAGCAGTTCTCCTTGCAACAATTCACACACCACTGCTGAGGTTTGAGCTCATTTAGTCCCTCCAAAGCAAAGCAGCAGTTGTGCTGTGAGTCGTCTGCCACCTCTCCCCACACACACATCCCCGAGTACTTGATGTTCTGCCTCAAAAAACCTGGGTTTTAAGGCAAAGCAGCACGTCCCTTTGATCACTTCCAGGCTTTACAGCTCTAAGCATGACCTGCCCCATTAGCCTGTAACCAGCAGCACTTTTTCAGGCCAGGTTGTTTAAGGTGACTATTTCTAACGTGGAATAGTTGTTGGTTTTCTAAAGCATCTTGAATTGATAACACAGCTCATAGCACAGCATGGTGCAGAAATGGGGAACAATACAGCTTCTGTCAGCATTACCCTTTGGAAGGTATACACAAAGGCATAATCCATCCATCACATCTGGCAAGGAGAGCAGCCTGAACTCCAGCTGGCTCCAGGAAGCTCTCTCCAACAGCTCTTTCTAAAACTAAAGGTGTGTAGTTAAAGGGAAAAGCTCTTCATGAGCCTGAATCTGGTCCACAGAGCTGATGGACAGCAGCCACCAAGAACCTTAATCAGAACTAATGAGAGTCAAGGTAGGAAACCCAGGCTGCAAGTGACTCACTACAGACAGATGGAAACTGCATCAGCTTCTGCTAATGTTTAAGCATCGCCTGTGAGACATCTGTAACTTTGAAGGTTTGTAATCAGAGTTACACACAGAGGTCTCCTGGGTGCTGAGAACCCCAACCAGCGCTGTTGTCAGCAGCATCGCACGGTACAGGGAAGGGAACAGGTCATGGCTGAGCTCCGGTGGTCAGTGGGAGAGCAGGCACCAAACACACCAGGATTTGCACAGGTTTGAAGGGGTGTGTTGACACCAAAAGTGCATCCCTTTTGAGTCCAAGTCTCAGGTTGTTAAAAGAAGGTCAGTAAACCATGCTGGTGTAGATATGTCAGACCACAGGCTACAAGGGAAACATAAACAGATTTCTTCTCTAGTCACTTGTTTTCTAACATAGCATCCCTTCAGTTAAGCACAGGAGGCAGATGGCATGAATTACAACCCCCTCCCCAAATAAAACCCAAACGTAAAAGTTTGATATGCCTGAGATGTGCAAAGCAGGGAGGTTCCTAGCACACACACTGCTGCATGCCAGGACAGCTGCTTGGGGCAGATGGGTCCTTTGACAGCTTGATAATACTGACTTGCTGGTGAAACTAAGCCTGGGTAAGGCCAGCCAACGTGGGGCCATCTGTTTACTGGAGAGGAAGGGCTCCTGGAACAGCAGGCAGCCAATGCTTTGGTTGAGAATTAAACCAACAGCAAGATCATCCCTATTTACAACCTTGTGCAACCACATACGTGCGGCCGGCAGCGAGATGCTGCCACATCAGCCAGCTCCTGTGGTGCCATGCTCAGGTTCAAGATGTGCCTTGGGATTTTTGTACTATGGCTTGTACCACTGAAGGGTCTTCAGGAGACACTTTCTGCTTATGTCAGTTTGTTAACAGTGATCAAGGTGATGGCTCAGGCCAAACTTTCAGTCTTGCTGAAAGCCAAGAGCTGGATGAGCTTTAAGGTCCCTTCCACCCCAAACCATTCTAATTCTATGATGAGTCTACAACAACTTCTCATTCCTACCACGATCTCCATCCCAGGAGGACCCTGGACATTTGGATGGAGCTTAAGCCTCTAGCTGCTGCTTATAGATAGAAAGCACTGAAGTTACAAGGAGATATTGGTATAAAGTAACTTGAATGTGTTTCTGCCAAAGCAGAATCCTCCTTTCAGTGGATTTCAGACAAAATTTGTGCTGACAATGGTAGTAGGACATGGGCAGACCAGGGAAGAAAAACTGACAATAAAACCTCTTCATACTCAAAGGCAGGCCATAAAATCCAATCAATTGCTACTATTCAGGTTATCAGACAAAAGAATTGACTTTCTGATGTAACCCAAATAAAGAAGTCAAAATTTGCTGCAAAAATTAAACTCAGCCTCTTGGAAACCCAAGCCCCTCTCTCGAGCTCGTTTTGTTCTCAGTATCACAAATCCAGGACTGCAGGAGACAAAGGGGTTCTTCCATGCCAGGAACATATTGAGAAGTGTAACAAAGAGCTACGTGAGCTGGGGAAGGGACCCCTGGGCAGGGAGCTCAGGACCCATTTCAGAGACAGGGAATGAGCTCTGGTGCAGCAGCAGCATCAGGAAGATGGGGTTTAAGGAAATGACCTTCTACCAAGATCCTTTACAGGTTCCCCTCTAGCAGGACAAGCGTTTGGAAAGCTCAGTTGTATGAAGAGCTGAAGAAAGGTTTTCCAAAGCATAAAAGAATTAAAAAGAGAGTGGGTTTCATCAGGGGGCTCTAATTCTACCCCTTAGTGCCCAGGAGCCACTGAAAGCAACAAATCTTTACACAACCTGTTTTCCAAGGAAAACTCATTTCTTAACCCAAGTTACAACTGGGAGTGACAAACCTACACAGGAATGACCAGATTCTGAAGATCATAAGCTAGCCAGAGGTAAATCTCAGTGAAATCCTAGGAAGCTTTTTCAGGTCACTGGGACAAGCAGAGAGAATTAAGCCAATTTGTCTAGTTTATGTATTTCAAACAGTTTATTCTGTACAAAGAATCTCTTTTTCCTGTTGCCACTCCCACAGTGTAACTGGTGTGTAAAAGCCAGCAGGTACCTGTGGGTTAGGGCTCCCCCCAAAAAAACACCCTGAATTTTACTACAAATCCATTATGAATAGAAATTTGTATAAAACCAGAGCTCAAGCACTGAAAGAAACGTTAGGGAAGAGCCTGATATGAATAAAGTCTGGTCCTTTGTCAGCTCCAGTCGCTGTTAACAATGGTGTCAGCCACTGGCACAGCTGAATCAGAGCTAAACACGGGTTAGTTGGCAGCAGGGACAAAGGACAAATCCTATTAAATAGCAGTTTAGAAGCAGTTTCTGCCCAGCCCGCTTTTCCAAAGCAACTCTCAACTCCTTCTGATCCCGTTTAGCCTACAAGAACCCACCAGCATCGATGGAAACTTCCAGTTAAAGAGTGCTCATCACTGGCGCTGCTGACACCCACTGTCAGGTCCTGGATAATTTTCCTAACATTCCCAAAGCTGAAGTGACAGATTAATTTGGTAGCAGCGGTGGTAACACCCTCCCTTTGTGCAGAGGCTTTCTGCCTGAGGAGATGGTGATTTCCTTGGAGTGGGGTGGCTCTGTGAGCAGCACTCCACCACGCTGGTGTTCTCAAAGACCAGTTTGGGCTCCTCTTTCTTTCTTTGTCCCCAAAGCCCAAGAGGATGAATTCCCCACCATCTCCTCCAGATTTCACTGACTACAGACAAGATGCTTTTGTTTTAACTCACATGTAAATCTATTCATGTCAGCAGTTAATCAAGGTTTCTACAACAGAAAGGCAAACAGCTTTAAAGGAATGATTTTAAGTTGATTAAAATCAGCATAGTTTGGATATCAAAGAGCATCTTTACGACAAAGCAAAGGGTTTTAACCTCTTGCATGATACCTGGTTCGTTTCTTCATATCAGTGGAAGAAATTCAAACACAAAATACTGAATTGATTTCAATCAAACTGGACTCTCCTACTTAATGATTTGTGCTCGCCTGTGCTCAGCACTGAGCTGAAGAGTTTCTCCTAAACCAGCAAAATCAAAGCAGGTTGAATCTCCTTTGTCATATTTTTATGGACAGCATCAAAAACACATAAAATCCTTGTCCTCACTGTTCCCAGTGGATTGAAAATGTGTATTTACAGAGTGTTCCTTCCCATCTGGCTGACAAACATCTCTGTGTTCCTACTATTAACAAAAATCACCCCGTAGGCAGCGCTCTTGGAGCTCAACCTTAAACACCACTATTTAGATAATGGCAAATTTAACAATCTTTCACTTAAACATGTTTGCAGGAAGCTTTGTTTGCCACAGCACGAGCTGTTGCAAAGAGCAAAAACCCAGAAAAGGCATTTGTGAGCTCTTCTCTCTGTACCAAATATGTTTAGCATCCCCAAATTGCCTGCAATTCTGGTACAGTTTTATTCTGACACTTGATTTAGAGTTCAGGGGGATTAAGGGAATACTGCACTCATCTGAAGTTTTAAGCAGCTCTAGTAAAATCAGTGTTTATGGCTGAAGATGTGAATACCAGCAAAGTAGTCAAAGTGCACTTTTCCCTTCCAAATAAGGGTTTTTCAGAATGCCCCAAAGCAGTCTCCCCTACGCTGGGCATAACCCAACCTCAAGCTCAGCTTTGGTCTCGCCTAAGTCCAGACCCTGCAGCCTCTGCTCCCCCGGTGCAATGCAACCCCACTGCTCCCCCCACTCCAGACTCTGAAGTCTTTGGACCAGGGTTTGCTTGTTTATAGCATTTAGCATAATAAAGCTTTAATCCCAGATATATCCCCTGTGTGTATCCCCATACGCTGCTGAAGGCAGGTAAAGAAAGGTGCTGAGGGTTGTAAGGCTGCACTTCCCATGCAAATCTTCCTTAGGTACCTTACATCAAACATTAATCATAGAATCATAGAAAGGTTTGGGCGGGAAAGGACCATAAGATCATACAGTTCCAACCCCCTGACATGGGCAGGGACACCTCACACTAACCCATGTCACCCAATGCCCCGTCCAGTGTGGCCTTGAACACTGCCAGGGATGCAGCATTCTTCTATTTCAGCTTGGTTTGACACTTTTTCTACAATGTCTAAACTGTGTCTTGCTGAAAATGTCCAAAATTCCCAATGCAAGATGTGTCAGCATTGAGTTCAAGGAGTCTGGGGAAAAAATAGAACCTGGAAACAAACCATCTGAGTGAGAAGGTTTAGGTGCTCTCAGCATAGATGACACCACCAGCCACCCACTCATCTTTCCTACCCCCTAATACAGACCACCACAGGATTCTACATGATTTTATTACACAAACAGCTGAAGTACCATTACCTACTATGCTGCACATAACCAAGAGGAGCTGTGCAACCTTACCCTTGCTAAACCCCCATAAGAGGGGCTTCAGGACTGTGATTGAGGTGGCTGGAAATTGCTTTGTATGTTCAGAGGAGCTCAAGTGTAACCCAAGGAAGCAGCTCCCCATGTCCCCGTGGGAGCAGAGCTCTGAAGTCCCATTACAGGGTCACACAGATTGAACTTTGGGGCTCAAGATTTTACCACTGAATCCATTTTCTTTTCACAGCAACAACTTTCTTCCAGGCAGGACAGAGAAACCTGACACTTGCCATGAGGCACACGGTGACTTTCAGCTAATCCCGTTTCATGAGGAATTCCCAAAGTGCCTCTCAAGCAAGGGGTCAGCTAATCCCATTCACTGACAGGAGATTTTACTCTTTGAAACTGGGAAGTGGCTGAAAACCAAGAATATTTCCTTTTCTTTTGATTTCCAGATATTGCTTTGAAGAGGGGAACCATGACATTTGGGTATTTGGACAACTAATGTGAGCTGCTCCTGTATATTACCATTAAACCAGTAATTTTTATTAGATGTTAGAGAAATATGGCCTTTTAGACCAGCTCTCCTGGTGAAAGAGTTGTGCTGAGATTTGTCACTCAAAGCACTAAAAAAATGCTAATATACACATTAATATTCCAACCCTAATTTTCTATGATTCTATGATTGTTTAAAGTGATGATTAAACAGCATATAAGTGTATTTCTTCTTCATTCTTCTACAGATGGTGATTAGATAAAAACTAGTCAGTCTTAAAGAGAAAAATGTCCTTGTTAACATCAGTATGAGAAATTGAAGATCAATAGTTTATATCCTCATAGGAAAGGGGAAATATTTTAGACTGATGGCCACACAACACAACTCCTTAAAATGAAGAACACGCGTCTCCCATTGGGACAAAAAAAGGTTAAGTGCTTTGTAGGAACATCTGACCAAAAGGCACAGCAAACCAGGGCAGTCTGAACACTGAGCATACAGGGTCTGGAGTGTTATCAAGGGTTTCACAGCTCTTCCTAACATTAGAGATGTGTTATAAAGCACTGCGGAGCATCAGCTGCCTCAAGATGATGTCACCTGGAATGAAAGGCCTCCAGCTACTTCACAGGGCTCCCCAAGTGAAGTGTGTTGCTTTACAATACCCATCATCTGAGTCTTCAAGAGCACCTTTGAAATTCAACTACATTTAGGTAAAAGCAAAAGCAGAGAATGTTTTCTGTGGCTTTTCAGTACTGAACTGCCCCAAACAAATTCTGGCAATGCAGAGAATTAATCTCTAATGAACTTAGCACCTATCTCCAGCGGGACAGACAGCAGTGAGCTTCACACGGTGAGAAGTGGCTAAACCAGCATGCCCTTGTGCTCATATTGAAAATTACCCAGGGACCTAATATAACCTAAATTCATTCTCTTTGTCCTGCCACTTGTAGCCCAGCATGAGTATTTACCTGTAAAGACTCCTCTGTACAGGTCATAAATGGAACATGACACCCTGAATGGCAAAAGCCAAGGCTGCAGGTGATGCTGATCAACATCAGACCTCATGAGGATCTGTTCTGGGAAGTTTCTGATTTGACATGTTTTACGTGTTTGAGTTTTCAATCAAATCTAATCCCAACACTGACCTCTTGAAGTGACTGGCCAGGACTCCCACCAGCTCCCCAATCCTGCTGTCATTAGAAGGCTCTTTACTGAAGAGGCAGACAATGAGATCCTTGTTGTCTTTCGTGTGGAAGACCACAAGCTGGTCCTTTCCATTGGAGACACTCAATCCTATCAACTGTGAAGAAAAAGCAAGAACAATGTTATATACATTGATAGATCTTTGCTACTTGCCAGGAGTGTTTTTAGCTCTCCAAGATGCCCCCACTCGCTCTCAGCTTCTACGTCCACCCCAGAGCTCAGGGGACAGCAGCAGGAAGGTCCTCAGTACTGCTTCCACAAGCTGGAAGAGTCAAGGTGAAATAGCAGCAGGGTCTGCACTCTACAAAAAAGAAGGGGACAGGCTGGAGAGGGTTCTGCTTGCTTTCCCAAGGGAAAACCAACAATAACCAGGTATTTGGCCAACAAGCACTTTCAAGTTCACAAATGCAGCACTGGGAACGCAGGGACATACAGATAGCAGAAGAATGAGGTTTACTGAAAGCCCAGACACCTTCCTGGACAATGTCAGTTGCAAACCACACAAAGCTGTGAGGATTCCAGTATTTTAGCATGGATTAAGTTCCTGGGGCTTGGACAAACTGAAAAGGAGTGGGGTTTAGGTTTGGGGTTGGGTTTTTTTGTGTTCATCATCTGTTGTCTTCATCATTTCCCAAAGCCAATGCAGGGAACTTTGAGGAGTGGCAATCCAGGTATGCAGGCCACCCACGTTCTCCTAAAAGTGAGAGGCATCAATACACCACTTTGTGGGAATCAAAGTCTTATTATTCCCTTCTTTATGAAAGAAACCTTCTACGTGACCCCGCTGCCTGCATTGGGAAGCATATTAGCACAAATGAAGCAGGAGACTACTCACTCCTTTCAGAGGCATGAATCATACTCAGACACAGCCTGGATCCCTGTGTTTGCTTTTAGCAGTCACAGCATATTATGTCCAAGAAACCTGTTCCAGCTCTGGATGTCTAACACACACCAGACAGCAGCGTCCTCCCAGAGAAGCACAGTAAAACAGCACAGAGCAGTGCAGTGGATGAAACACTACCCAGGAATCACTTGTACTTAGAATTATAGAATCCCAGACAGGTTTGGGCTGGAAGGGACCTTAAAGCTCATCCAGCTCCAACCCCTGCCACGGGCAGGGACACCTTCCACTGGAGCAGCTTGCTCC
>JANHGB010055484.1:0-15315 GCA_026283785.1 Coracopsis vasa
GCGAGCGTGACGTCGCCGAGCCGAGCCGGCGGGAAGAGGTCGGCGCCATGTTGGCTTCCTCAGAGGGAGGTGGAGGGTGAGGTGGCGGTGGTGCGGCTGCAGCACCTTTAGCACAGGCGGTGAATCTTACATGGCTGCCCATTCTGTGGTGTTTAATAGCCTCATTGGTGATGTTAATGAGGGGATCGAGGGCACCCGCAGTAAATTTAGCCGGGAGAGTTGATCTGCAGAGGGATACAGACAGGCTGGACCGATGGGCTGTGGCAATGGTGTCAGATTCAACAAGGCAAAGGACCTGCACTCCGGCCACAACAACCCCCTGCCACGTTCCAGGCTTAGGGAGAGAGTGGCTGGAAACTGCTCATGGAAAAGACCTGGGGATGCAGCCAAGAAGCCATCAGCATCCTGGCCTGTACCAGCACCAGTGTGGCAGCAGGGCCAGGACAGGGATTATGCCCCTGAGCAGGGCACTGGGGAGGCCGCACCTCGAATCCAGTGTTCAGTTCTGGGCCCCTCACTACAAGAGACATTGAGGTGCTGGAGCGGTGCCAGAGAAGGGCAATGGAGCTGGTGCAGGGCCTGGAGCACAAGTGTGATGGGGAACGGCTGAGGGACCTGGGGGGCTCTTTGTGGAGAAGAGAAGGCTCAGGGGGGACCTCATCGCTCTCTACCTGACAGGAGCTCTCCCAACTCCTCTGCTCTTAGAGAACTCATTCTGTGCTGTAAAAAGCACAGCACGAACTGTCAGTGCCTGGGATGAGTTGGGTGGCACAGATTCTAGCACAAATCAAACCAGGCATGCAGGAGTGCCCTGGGAACAGTCACCCAAAGAACGCGTGTTCTCTGGTTTCTTCACCCTTGAAAACGACAGCAGATGTGAAGGGAGCAGCTCAGTCTTAGGGCAGAGCCCACAGAGGCTCTGGTCTGGGTGATCTCCTGCATCTTCAGACATTTTTCTGCATCTTTAGCCTCTGACACGGATCTCTGCTGAGCATCATTGTTTAATTGGGTACCCCGGATCAGCTGCTCCTTACCTGTGTCAGTCTCTTATCCCACCCACCGCCTTAGTTTGGATCCATGCTCCTCAGGAAGGATTTTTGTGTCACTACCCACTAATGCACTGGGAATAACTCCCAACTGCAGACAACGCCAATTACACTACTGGGAAGATTTAGTCAGATTGGTTAAAATTCATGTCCCTGTTGGGTGCAGAGGTAATTAAATCTTACTATCATTATTGTGTAATAAAGGGCAACTGAATTTTATTTAATATGGGCTGGGTGAGAGGTGCTTCATTATAAAACTCAGTTATATATCCTTAGGGAATGCTGCTGGGAGAGCAGAGAAACGGCAAGCAGAAAGCAGAGCTGTCTGGGAGGAAGCAGCGCGGTTCCAGTGGTAAAGTTGCTTTGGAGCCCACCAGTTGCCATCAGGACCCTGGGGGGTGGATGTGGCATTTGGGAGAGACAGGGTAAGGAGGGAATATCATCACTGGAGACACCCTGATGCAGCTCTCTTACCTGTGGTGGGGACCTCTGGGCTCATGCTCAGGTCCCCAGTGACCAGCACTGCTGTGACAGGCAGTTCCTTCAGAGGCATGTGCCTGGAGAAAGGCTGCATTCCCCAGGGTACACATCCTGGTGTATTTTAGTTACATCTCACATCAGTTGTGGCCCAGATGTTGATTCATGCAAAAGCTCTGCAGCAGGCTCTGGGAGCATCAGGTGCAACACGACAATGCAGGAAGAAACCTGTGTAAGTGGTTTTCAGGGTTTCCCACTAAAAGCAAAACAGTTCTTTATATTTAAGGTGTAATTTCCCATTCTCACAAAGCCCATGGAGGAACATAAGTGCTCACCAACACTTCTAACTCTGCATCAGTGGGAATTAAAGCCCATGAGAAATGGGGAAGCCCACAAGAAAGTGTTCATCAAGCTTCTTACGGGCTGTGTTTTCTAATGAGGACCTTGCTTACTGCTGGGAACGCACATGGGAGCAAAGACTTCTACCCATTTGCAGCTATACACGTGTTGCACCAGCAGCTCTGCTGGGATTATTCCAGTAGGACTCATTATAATGATAACCTGGAGGGACAAGCGTGGGGTCTCGTTGGGATGGTGCAGCTGATGTCATGATAGCAGGTAGCAGCAGATGTTAGCACTGTCTAAGGCCTGTGAGTCATGGTCAGCCACCAGATGAAGCTCTGAGCCATTGCGTGATTCAGGGGCTGATTAGTAAGTTGGATGAGCAAGATGAAGGAGCCAGGCTCTGTGCTCCAGAGAAACTCCTGTCACACACAAGCTGCACCATGGTGCTTGTTGCAAACGGGTGAGGGTGGTGGGCCATCCGCACTGACACACTTCCCAGGGCTTGAATCACCTTTGAACTCAAAACTTTCTTGCCTTTGTTAACACAAAGCACATTTCTGAAGTTGCTTTGAGCTATTCTCTTGGTACGGAACCAGTGCCACACATCCTCTGCAAAAATACTTCAATTGCCCTTTTCATGGATGCACTGATGGTAAAGGCAGAAGGAAGCACTCAATCATCTGGTCTGACTTCCAGAGACTTCCAGAAATCCTCCCATTTCCCTTCTCCAGCCATGGCATGGGAGGTCACCTACTGAGGGGTGGTTGTGTCCTACATGGGAAATCAGGACAAGTCCGTGTTGTGGAGGTGGGATGGGGTTGTTTGGGATTGTGTGTATGCATTTCCATGGGCACTCTCACCCCATGCAGATCAGCACAGTGTCTTCTGTGTGGAAGCATACATATGGACTTGAGGAAAGAGTCTCAGTCCAGGGAGCACACAGACAGAAGGGATGGGTTGACACTGAGAACAGAAGGGTTTAAAGGGGCCCTAAGTCCCTCAGTGGCAAAACCAGACCTCGTGCTTTCAGACTAGTGCCCTCACCATCAGGAGCTCCATCCACCAGCCAGCATTTCCTTCCAAGCAGATAATACAGCCTGGAAAACCACCACTTCCTCACAGACAATTCCCATCCTGAGGAAAGTTGCCCTCCAGCAGCAGCCGCTCACCTCTCATTAGTGAGGGTATTCTCATTTAGCCTCATCAAAACATAGTTTTGGCCTCATGTTTACAGAAGGATGTGAACCTGAGCCTTGTGTGCTCACCAGTTGCCAGCAAAGTCGAAACCAACAAGCAGAATGGGGCTATTAGCACTTAGTGCCTGACCTGCTCCAGAGCCCCATGGAGCTGCCCCCCCGGGGAGCAAATAGCTGCAGGTAGAAGACTGGTGGCTGGGCTGCTGCAAGCAAATGGGGGTTCACTTGCAAAGCACAGACCTGGATCAGGAGCAATCCAGGGACAGTTTTTCACTCCGGGGCCTTTTTCAGAGGCCACAATCCTCACTTAAAGAAAGACTGCAGGATGTGTCATGGCCAATCATCTGGACTGAGGGAGAACAAAAGCAGCACTGATTGCTGCTCCTGAAATACCAGGGACAGGTTTCCTGGCCCTCCAGGCTCTGCGTCTCCCGTCAGCCAGAGGCTTTCATGCCATTGCCTAAAACTTCATCCAGGTACAGATTTGCCATTCAGGTTTTGGGCTGCTGGTCAGGGCACAGCCTGGAGAGCCCGGCTGTCCTGTGGTCAGGAGGCAAAGACTGCGAGGTCTGCCTTGTTGCATACAGCTTCCTCTCCACTGCATTGCACCATGTATCTATGAGTTGAGTCCACAGAATGCTCACACTTAACATGCACTAAACATACCCTGTCACTCGCACAGCTATTGTCATGATGGCTGGAAACTGCACGGTGTAGTAGTACAAATCTGTCGGCTGTACTATTTCCTATCTCTAATCAATGCAGCCAATTAGTATTCCTGATGTTAGCATCCTCACTGCTCAGTTTCACAGCCAAATCTGTGCAGTCAGATTAACCGTCCCTCTCGGTGTCAGGTTTTGCACTGATCCACATGCTCACTGCTCACCAGACCAGCAACACAGCTGTGACAAGCATGATTTCAGACACATGGTGGCCTGAATCCACATGCCTCCCTCCACTTCTGTCCCACCAAAACCCACACCAAAGGTAACTCTTCTCATTCCTATTGAAATGAGACTTTTGGGGCAGGCCCCATGATCCCAGCAGCCGGAGCTGACATCCCAAAAGGGGAATGCCGACTGTGCATGGGTGAGCCTCTGCAAAAGCAGATGCTGTGAGCCCCGGGCTGGTGCCAGCCTGCACACCTAATGAGCTGTGCTCTCGGACATGCTCTGAATTCCCATGGGCAATTATTCCAGCGAGAGTCGATGCAGCTCGATGCGATTAGCAGTAACTACAGTGCTGTGTGAAATTAGTGCAGCTTCTGTTCTAATTGCTCATGTAGGCATGAGATAGCTGTTTTCCTCATGACCTCCTCTCAAAGCATCCTACCCATGAGCTCCCACCTAGATGGATGTATTCTCTGGAGTATTCCTCTGCTCTGTGCAATCTGCCTATTGCTGTCATTGCCTAATCACTGAGTGTGACCAAGGGCTCTCCAGTGTGACACTGCAGATCTGCCTCACAGGGAGGCTCAGAGCAGCCCACCCTTAGGGGAGCAGGGCCAGGGATGCCAAAGCCCTCCTCAAACCCTGCTCTTCAGTGCTGTCCCCACTGCGCTCTTATCACTTTCAAGGGAAAGATTGTCCTGTGACCTGTGTAAGAGGATGTTTTCTGAGTCATCAGGCTCCCATTCCTGAACAGATGCTGTCAGAGTGGGATAAGGCATTGTCCAGACCACAGGATTTGAAAGAGAGCAGCAGAAGCAGCTTTTCCAGCCTCTCCCAGTGCAGCCACAGTTTGGTATCAGATTGACCTCACTCCTGTCCTGCTGGACCCAAACCTGCCTTATTCCCCTCCATGGAAAGGGGCAGAACCAACAGGGCCAAAGGTGTTGCTGGCACTGTGGTAGGACAGGGCTGCCAAGGAACTTCCTGCAGCCTCAATTGAGAGTTGAGCCACAAGCAGCTGAGAAAGTGGGAGACTTTTCCAAGCAGGTTGTGAGTCCCAGGCAGGTTTCTGTGCAAGGCCAAGAGCAGGGAATCCTGAGGGTCATCCCTGAGCATCTCCTGCCAAGGAGATGCCACAATGTGGAAAAAACCCTAGGCCTGGGAACCCCCCCAAGCCTTTGGTTGATACTCCAGAACTGTGGCTGGGTTTGTTCCAGAAACAGACAGTTTGGCAGCCAGCTCATGTCAGCTCCTGGGAGGGCCATGGGACCTGCCACCAATTAACCCTGATGGCTAAATGAGGCTGCAGGTTGCCAGGCCACTGAACCACATGAACTGCTCATCCCCAAGGGATGCCAGTCAGAGGGGTTCCTATACCGCACAGTGAGGCACCTCTGCAGGGCACACAGATGAGCTGAGAGCCCTCGGCGAGGGGCTGGGAGCTCTGCCCGCCCCAAGTGCCCTCCTCAGTCCAGGAATGGCACCGCACTGACCTCGCAGATCAGTTTGCTTTGATTCAGCATCTCCCCTGCTTGTGAAACACAGAAGGTCTTTGAGACAGGTCCTGCAAGGAGAGGTGTAACAGAGACCAGTGCTGCCTTGCCTGGGCTGGGCAAGGAGGGAGACAAGGCTACAGCAGGGGTAGCAATGACTGTACCAGAGCAAAAAGAAGCAGCAGATCCTGTGCCAAAACAACTCCTGCATGAGCCATGCAGGGATCCAGATGTCACCCTCAGCTTCAGTCTCCAAACTAGGTCTCTGCAGCTTCAAAGCTGGAGCAAAGGAATCACCCAGTGCTGCTGCTGCCTTTTGGCTCCAGAAGAAGTCATCTTTCAAGCTAAAACTACAGATAAATATTGCCCGCTTTCATCAGAATAGACAAAGAATAAGTAACGTATTTAAAAGAATAACCTCAAAGCCACTAGGAAAAGCAAAGAAGAGCTGAAAAAGGCTTATCACAAACCATCTCTTGGTGGTTGTAGACCTTAAGGCAAGCCTTTACCTCGCTGTGTGAGCTGCAGTAAAGTCTCACCCTTTTCTCACTCATCTGCTGCAACCTGTTGAACCATCTCCAGTGGGAGCATCCTTCATAGCTCCTTGGGGAAGGACATCCCCATCCCTTTTCCTTACAGAGGTGGAGCTGTAACAAAGCCAAGCATCATTCCCAGCCTGTTTCCCTGCCTGCCTGGCAGCAGGCTTTCGGGAAGCCTGTGAGGGCAGTGCCAGCTTCTCCCCACAGATCATACATTGCCTTTTCCAGGCCCCAGGAACCTCGGCTGTTTCCCATGCAGGGAGTGCTGCCAGCGCTGCAGTGCCAGCATGGGGAGGATGCTGCCAGGTACAACCCCCCATAGATGCACACTGCAGAGAGGGAGAGCTCTCCTGGAATGCCATTCCTCATCCGCAGGCAGCCTCCTCCTCCTCAGGGTGCAGGGGATGGGCACAGCCAACACACTGATTCTCTGTGACCTTCATCACAACCAATCTGGCCCCAGTTTCTACAGCGTGGCAGGTAATTGACTTGTGACAACTGAGTTCAACACAAATGAGCCTGGTTTAGAAAGACAGCTTCATTTGCACTTCCAGCCAGAGAGAGCCAGCTAATCCAAGCAAAGGAGGAAAACATCATTAACTCTCACTTACTATTGAGCCTTCCACCTCTGCCGGCAGCAAATCTGACTGCTTTAAACCCACAGGTGCCTCTAGCACTTGGATCATACCATCCCCTGCCTTGTCAGCAACATTGACATGGCAGTGAGTGGGGCTGGGACCTGGTGTGGCCACTCTCTATCTGTGCACCAGGAACTTCAGCCCCTATACTACACCACGTGTGCAGGTCTCAGGGTCTGCATTCCCAGGCTGGCTTCCCACAGTTTAATACCTCATGTTTTATACCTGTATTCATCTGTTTAACTGCCCCTGCTTTTAGCTGTGTTGGAATAAGGGGCAGTTTCCTTGTGTTATTTCTCCTTGCTTCCTTAGCTGAAGGCAACACCTTGGTCAACGTGAGGTGGTGAAATGCCGATGGATGTCCATGGGGATGCAGTTGGTCAGTGGCTGCCTTGCACACAGTGCCGTATTCCAAGCTGGACACTGGGAACAGGCCTTTGTTGGAACACATGCTTGGGACCACATTCACTAACCAGCTTCCAAGCCTTTGGGCAATCTCCTCAGGGAATGCCAAACTGCAAACCTCTGGTTCAATTCCTTTGCTCTGGAAAGAGAAACTCAGCCCAGAAATCCTAAGGAAAAGCAAGCCACGATGCCCTGGGAGGTCAGTCTGTCTTGAGCTCTGGCTTCAAAGCTGCCAGGTCTGGTACTGGCTTTACCTTAACTGCTTCCTCCCGGTTAGCAACAGAAATCCTCATACCCTGTCACTTCCCTGGGCAGAGCAGTGATGAAAGAACATCTCGCTTTCTTGTCATTTGATTTTGCAACTCGATGTTTGGCATCTAGTACATGCCAAAAATGAAAATATCCCCAGCATTAGAAGGGCTCAAAGAGCTTTGCATTAATGCTGTACGCAGATGATGCCTTAATATATTTATCTGATCCAGCTCAATCTTTCCCTAATCTATTAGCATTAATATCTGAGTGGGGGGATAAAGCCAGATAGAAAACAAGCAGTGCAGAGCCTGACTTCATCACCTCCAGATACTCCTGATGAGGTGTTTTGCAATGACAAACTCCTTTGGGTTCACAGCACCTTGAATCCATGTCAAAGCAGATATCATAAGGGGCAAAGGACTCCTAAGCCAGACCTTCCACTGTGGAAAACCCTCTGGGGTTTTGGGTATAGTCAGTTTTAAACACCTTCTAGCTGCGGAATGTCACTGGAGCTTGAGAAATCCCTGCATGGGACAAACCTGACCCCATCTGTTCAGCCTGAAGTTTCTCTGCAATGAAAGCAGCAAAAGAGGAGAGCTGGAGCCCATCAGAGGAAAGGGAGCTCCCTCTGTCAGCCCTGCATGTCTCAGGAGGCAGCAATCAGCAGCGTGTACCACCCTCATCACTGGGCACAGCACAAACCTCCTGCTCTGGTGCAGGCTCTGGAGCTTGACTGTGTGTGTGAAGGAAGCAGCAGCCTCCTGCCTAAGCCTGGAGGGCAAATATCCTCCAGCTCCTCCTGCCATGACACACTGCAGACCATGGCAGGTTGTGTTATACCTACAAATTCCTTCCCCCTCTGACCTGGGGAGGAAGAGCAGTGCCCATGGAAAAGGTGCTGTGTTTAAGTGGGGGTGAACCAAGACTGAGGGGTGGGACACTGCTTCATCAGTAAGAGCAATTAGGACGTGCTCGCTATGTTATTTGAACCGATTTCTGTGATTCTCCTCAGACGTCCCAATGAGTTTAGCACAAATGATGAAATATGTATTTCTTTGGGTCATGAATCAAAGCTACAGACAGGCTGATGTGATTCTGCAGTGTGTCCTTCACCTGAAATCAGAAGTCAGACATCTCTCTGCCTTGTGAATGAGATAAGCCCTGAGTGAATAATGCCTCTGCCTCTATTGTAAGCCCTCACAGCTCCAAAATACATAAAACAAATATGCGTAACCGTGGCCATCACATTTACAGGAATTACAAAGGTTTGCTTTAACTGGTTTTAGTTTGTTTTCCAAAGTGTATTTGCACTCTTGGAATGACATAAATTGCATGGCCTAAAAGAAATAACAATGTTGAGAGGTGCAGGCATCCAACCACAGGCAGTGCTGAAAATGGACATCTGCAATTAATGGCTAGGACAAGTAAAAAGCCATGCAATCAATGGAAATAATAAGCTATCAAAACCAAGCATGAGAGGTATTTTGTCAGATGCTGGTCTACGTATTGGGGACCACACAGTCCTAGTACTGCTAGTGTGCAATACAGCCTCATGAGCAAACACAACAGTCTCCATGGATTCATGGCAATATGGGACCCTGCCAAGTGTGGACACCCCTAGTTCCTAGAGGAGTTCAGGGCCAAAACCATGTTGTCTTCCCAAAGAAGAGCCAAGCCCAAAAAGTTCATGCCAGGTGCCTGGTAGGACATCCCCCCTCTTCCCAAGGGGACCGCACTAACACAGCTCTCTATTGTGCTTGCTGTCCTTGTCATCTCTGAGAAATCTTTTTGTACTTGGGCACTTCCTGTATTTCAGTTGTGATCCTCTTTTTGTATCTGTATCTTCTGTATGAGCCCAACAAAATTTCCCCCAAAAAGACCTTGATCAATTGTTCTTGATATACAATAAAACCTTTTCAATTCATCTGTCCTAACAGGGTCCACACTCCCAAATGTGCCATTGTAAATGCATGCTTACTCCTTGGAGATCTGCTGCAAAGGTGAGTATGTATCAGATATTAAAGAGCTGAGAAACGGTAAATAAATGTGAAGGTAAACAGAAAGCTCACAAATCTGCACTGTTTTCTTATTTGCCCTCAAAACTGAACCCATGTGCTCAGACAGACAGGGCTGGATGTATCTCCGTACATTCAACACACTTTGTGCACTGTATCTTGGTTCTTGATGATTGATTGTGTACCTTGGTTCTTGATGGACTGAATTTGCACATGTACATGGCAGTGGACACACACACAGAGACACGCATGGATGCTCATCCATGTACACACGCATACACGCAGACACACTGCCCTCTATTCAACACAAGATTGCAAAGCCTATCAGTAGTTAAAAATGAGTTTCCCTGCCTAATCACTGCTACAGCCTCTTCTGAATACTCCTTGGGAGGCTGAGTTTAATCATAAGATTATTCACTGCTTTTTACACAAAACACCTTTTTTATCCAGCCAGGAGCTGGACGTGCCTGGGAATCAGGCTGTGTCATACCGGAACGTGCACGTTCTTGTGACTGCGATGCTGAGCACAGGTTTGGAAAACAACAACCTGTCCCTGTCCTCCCACAGGATCACATCTGCTTCTTTGCTAGTGACTTGAAGTAAGATGCTACCAAGTCTCAAATCATGTACCTTTCATTTTCTGGATGACCAGCTTCAGACCCTGTTTGCAGGACAGCCAAGTACTTTGCACCAGTGTCCAAGAGACCTTTCCACCAAACAAGTAAAATGCTTTGAAAGAACTGCTTAGGAAGAGCTAGATCCTCCATGTCTCTGACTGAAAAACCAAAGGGAGCTTGTGACCTTGGTGCCTGGAGAGTGCCCCTGTGGGACAGTGATGCTGCCCTCCTGGCAGAGCAGGATTAACCCTTGCATTGCAGGAAACCCTGCGGGGACAGTTTGAGCGAGGTAGCATTAGTGTATACAGCAAAGACAGGCCTGAGGCACCCAAACAAGGGGAAGTATTACAGAGCTGCTGACTTACTGTACACACAGACCCCTCCTCAGGGTGTGAATATCCACTTCCAGGGTGATCCATCCATTCTGCAATAAACCTTCTGCAGAGCTGCAGTGACAGAGAGTGATGAAATACAGAGGTTGTTGCCTCTGAACAAATGTAGCTTTGTGTTTGCAGCACAGTACAACCTTTTCACGTATTCGAGCCAGCCAAGTGATGTACTCCACAGCAAAGCCTACCTGCTGCATTTTGATGGGCTCTTCAGACAAATGCAGATCCTTCAGCAAGATGGATGGTTGCACAGAAGCAGCAACAGGGTTACAGCTGAGCCTGAGCCTCTGGCAGATATATCCAGGGCTGTCCCATGCTGGGGGAGAAAACTCAGTCCCTGTCCAGACCCTCATCTCTACCCCGTCCTCACTAGGAGCTTCTCAGCCAGCCCACCCCTCTCCCATAGAGCTGCCTGGGCTGGGTGCAGGGGGAGGTTCCCAGCACTGCTGGTGCTGAGACGATGTACGGTGCTCACTGCGTTTTACCAACAGACTTAGTTGAAAGAGCACTTTGGTGCATGCAGATCAGGGCAGGCAAGAGGATCGTTGAAGGGATCGGAGTGAACTGTTCCTGTGCTGAGATGCCAGCACATGTGGCTGGAGAGACAGAGTGTGTTTGGGAGCCTGCTCCTTGCTTTGCCCTCATTGCCAGGTTACTGCCTGTGAGAAGGGACTTGTCCAGTGCTGTGTGCCCTTCGGGATGTGCTCAGAGACAGACTGGCTGTTGGAGGATGCTATCTTGCAGGGTCAAAGCACAGTTTCCAACCTCAGAATTGCACAGAAAAGCTGGCAAAGGTGACTTGGTGGGGGGAACATGAAGATGAGAGAGCACACAAAGAATGTGTTTGTCTTCCATAAGATACCCACTTTCGAGCAGGAATGGTGACTGTTAGATGCTGGACTGGAGCCCAGGCGCCATGAGCCCACTGAAATGCTGGAGGAGAGGGCCTGCAAGTGACACGTATTGAGCTGAATACCCTCTGTGTCCCCATAAATAGCATTCCCTTTCCCAGACAGCACTGTCTGTGTAAATCCTCCTGCTGTGCATGTTCACAACACAAAGGCTGTGAACACGTTTGGCAGCAGAAGACCAGATAGCAAGTTGCCATAACAGGATCCCAGAGCCTGTGAACCCTTGTTGGTGTCAGTGAAACAGCCACAGCCTTTTTTAGGACCCCCTCTCCCAAGCCTGATCCCAGCTATATGGATTCTCCCTGTTCACAAATCTGCTGGAAAAGGGACTTTATCACTTTTCAGGCTCTGAATTCTGTGTCTGCAGCAACCCTTCTGTCAAACATCGAACGCTCTTGCTTGCAGTTACACCAGAGTATTCATCTGGGAATACGTAAGTCTATTAAAAATGGATAAATAATCAATAGGACCTTACAGTGCTACCGCTAGTAGGGCTATTAGCACAACAGGGGAGATGTGCTGAGATAGCTTTCCAAACCAGACCCCAGGGCACATGTAGGGGAAATTGTCCATGACATGGCATTGCTTTGAATGCTCCTAGTCCAAAATGTAGAGAGAAAAGAGAATGCAGCTGATTGTGCCTCTTGCACGGGGAACCTGCAGGACTCAGCCCTTCTCGCTTTGCTCTTCTCAGTTCTGCACTTAACATCGAGTCCCAGTTCAGAGCCAATACCTGAATTCATTTAGTGAATTAACAGCCCTATAAGTCAACAACATTGACAGTTATTCTGCTGTCTTACAGGAATGCCCCTGTTCATAAAGATATGCTGCTTGGGCTGAAGCATCCATGTAGACTCCATAAGTTTCCCTTTAAAGTGTTGCTAAAGTACTCCAGCCCTGTAATATCAGAGCCTACATGCTACCGAGGTGCTGATGCTCTGGGCTGGAATCGGGTGCCATAAGCACTTTATGAAATGGAGAAAGCAGGGGGGCTCCTGCAGCTGAGGTTCCCAGGGGCTTTCATCAGGCAGAATGTTTGATGACAGACTAGTATTTAGAGCAAGCTTCACAGATGGTCACTTTTCCACCTCACCTGTAATGTGACAGGCCCCTCCAGCAGTACTGCAGCTTAGGAACTAACTCGCTTGGGTAGTTAGAAACCCCCTCAGGCCAACATGTGGCCGTGAGAAGCTTCTCTCAACCCAGAACTACTGAACAAGATGTGTTTAACATGTTTGCTGTCGACACGGGCAGTGTGATCAAACGCTCTCAGCAAGGTTACCAACACACCGAGCTGTGTGGTGCAGTGACACACTGCAGGGAAGGGATGGGATCTGGACAGGCCAGAGAGGTGTAGCCCCGAGCTCCTCTCCATTTGCTGATGTAAACTAGGAGCAACCTGGCACTGAGCAGTGGTATGGAGAGAATTAGCCCTACAGATCTTTCTGTGTGCTCTAATACCCTTCAGTTCTCTCACCATCCTTCATCATCTTATTGTGAATTCTGCCTGGTTTTGGAGCACACAGACTAGCTGCCCAGGGCAAGCTCTGCTCCTTTCTTGCATTCCTCAGCTGCCAGATGCTGCCGACACAGCTAGAGGTCCTAGCTGCAGCAATGTGGCCTTTAAACTCTAAACCAGGCTTTGCACAGCAATTAATTACCTGCTAACACAAAATCAATTGGCATCTTTATTTTGCTCTCAACAGCAGTGATGGATAAGGCAAAGTTTCATCTTCTCCATGTTAAATAAACTTTTTCCTGGTACATTCCTGGCAAGGCACAAATACACACATACTCCTTCTAGTTACTCCGGAGCTTGGAGAAGGTCATGGTTTAGGCAGGTGATGAGGAAACCCTGCTGGAGTTCCCCAAATGAAAAGGACTTCAAATTGCTACAGGTCTGTTGTTGTCTAAAGGAAATAAGTTCACCTTTTTCTCATAGGGAGCTCAAATACTCAACAGCACCAGGGAAAGGGGTTTCACATCTTGCCTTTTATAGACTTCTGTACTGAATGTTTATACTTACAGACATATAGAAGAGTCACATTATGGATGTGCCACTGCACTGCGACTCCAAACCCCCTGACAAGCACTGTGGCTACTCAGACCCTGGTGATAGGTGATGCAGGGGACCAACATGTGCTATTATCAGTCACTCTATACAGAAGAAATGGGCACAAACTAGGTGAGCTTCAAGGTCCCTTCCAACCCAAACCAGTCTGTGATTCTATGGTTCTATTATCTGGAAGGGAAAACTGCAATTGCCACAAGGAACAGGAAACAGAAAAGAGGTTCAGCATCATTTCATCTCCAGCATGATTTGGCTCCAGCATTACATGTATGAAGCTGAGAGAACATCCCAGGCCAGGTCAGGTTGTCCCTAATGCCTAGATACAACAGGACTTCCATAGGAAGAGTAGCATGCAAGGGGATTCTATTTCCTTTCCCTGGCCCCATTTTCCTAAACAGCTTGAACAGGTTTTGGGGTTTTTTTTATGAAACTCTCAAAACAAACACACACTCATGTCAAGGAAGACAGTTGGCATGGGCAACATCAGCCCAGGCTAGCAAAGCGTGACAAAAGCACATGCCACTGAAAACAGGAGAACCACACAGCATCAGCAGTGCCAGAGCCATCTGTAACAGAGCTACAGCGAGTTACTTTGACTGAAAACAAATTTTACCCCCCAGAAAATAGAGATGCAAACCACTGATGTAAGCAGTTCGCAAAGCTGTCCCCTTGCTGCAGGCAAAGGATGAAGTGTTGAAGATGCCCACAAGACCTCAGATGTTACCATTTCTCTGCACAGTGGCTCTGGTCCTGCAGCTCCATCCTGTCATTTGTAAGCTGTTTTGTAAACAAATTGTTGAAAACTGCCCCAATCCCACAAAAACTCAGCATTTCCCGGCATGTTCCAGGGACACGTTCTGCTCAGCCCAAAAGCTGGGCTTTGTTGGCCCAGGAAATACAAGATCCTCATTGTTTATCCAGCAGTGGACAGGAGCACTCTGTGAATGGATCCTTGCCATGAGGAATATTGTTATTGGGTTACAGTAGCTCCTGTGTGTTTGGGCATTGGAGACTTTCAATCCAAAGGACCAAAGGCTACCTGCACTACTTAAACTGGAAAACAAAAAGCAGTTTCTCTTCCAAAGGAGACCCTACAGCCCCCCAGGTGCTGACACCGAGTTCCAGCAATGGTGATGGCTGCAGTTAATCTGTCAATATCTAATGAGCCTCTTCTCCTTTCACTACCAAGCCAGTGCAGAAAGAGGCATTCTCAGGGCCCTGTACTGCAGTGCTATTTCCTAATCCACACTACACAGGCTTTGAGACTGGTTTGATTCACATTTGCCAGAGGCTCTCTTTAGGACTCCAACACGGTATGAAGCAACCTCAGTTTAGTTCCTGAATTTTATTCCAAAAACCACAGCACTTTGATTGACTAAATAGCAATTAGCATCAGAGTTGGTTTTATTTTATATCCTGCCAGTAGAAACATTTAAGTCGATATCCATCAGATTGGTGAAAAATGAATAAAACCTGGCCCTTTCCAGGCATAATTAGACTTGGGGAATGGTGCTGCTGGTATCTGTAGGTCAGTGCAAATATTAGCAATTTGGCCGAGTTTTTTGTTTTTGTTTCTGAAAAATATCTTTTAGCCCCAAAACGTTCCAGTAACATCAGCGTAACCCTGTGAAGCCCAAGGAGAAGGACGTTAGGAATTAGAAGTAACTGATGAAAGCTGATTAAATTTGCATAAAGCTGGGTGCAGCTTTGTCATGATGTCCCCAAGGGTCAGATATTTTTTTCCCTGGAGTGCTGCAGTGCTTTCCTGGGAGCAGCTTTGAGCCTCAGCTAAAGAGAGATGGTTTCAGTGTCCATCACATCTTTGTAGAGCAAGACTTGCTATGGCAGAGAACACCGCTGGCTCATACACAGATACGAGCCACCTCCAAAGGCCAGCAGTCACAGAACCCCAGCCTGCTTTGGGTTGAAGGGACCTTAAATCTCATCCAGCTCAAACCCCTGCCATGGGCAGGGACACCTTCCACTGGAGCAGGTTGCTCCAAGCCCCTGTGTCCAACCTGGCCTTGAACA
>JANHGB010055485.1:0-25697 GCA_026283785.1 Coracopsis vasa
GAAATAACGCATACAATTACGTATTCTGGAATGAAAGCCACAGCACTATTTTTCTTTTTGTAAGTGCTACCTGGTTATCCCTGTGCTTTTACAACCAGTTGGAAAGGGGTGTTCATGCTCTGCAATGTTTTACATTGTGTGGTGTAGGTGCTGGCAGCGGGGTAGCTGCAGGTATAGCTTCTGTGAGGAGAGGCTGGGACTGCCCCATGCTGACTCCAAACCACCCACCACAGGGCACAGCCAGGCCCCTCAGCCAAAATACTGGCACCTTAGGGCCATTTTTTGTCACCGTTTCTCATTACCAAAATCTGGTTTAGCTGGCAATAAATGAAATTAATCCTCTCCAAGACAAGACTGTTCTGTCCATGATGGTAACAGGTAAATGATCCACTTGTCTTTATCTTGACCAACAAGCTTTTAAATCTCATTTTTTTCCCACCGTTTCTGTTGAGGAGGGAGAGTGAGTGGGCAGCTGGGTGGGCGTTTGGATCTATGGATGTTTCCTCTTTGTGTCTAGCTATCATTCTGAGAAGTACTTGCCATTTAAATGCATGCAGGAATAGAAAGCAGAAGGAAGACTAAAAAGAAAAGTCTTGTCTCCAAATGGGGAAAGGAATATTTCCAAGCTGTCTAGGAGCAAAGGTCTCCTATGTGGAACAGAAATCCACCCATTATTTACTGCAATAATGATGCAACTGTAAAGGCAATCATTAATGATACATAGGTCAAATGTATCTCTGAGGTATGTGAGTTTTAATGAGGGAAGCCTACTTTCCCCAGCACTCAGCTCCATGAGGACCCTGTGTCAGTTCCGCAGTGGCAGAGCTGGTTGGTGTTGCTGTCTGGCAAAGCCTTGAAGTCAGTCCCTGACTGGATGCTCACTATGTGAACACCATGAGGCATCTGGCACATCCATGAGAATTTGTCTTCCATGGGCTTTAGCAGATGCGAGACACTGCCCTTTACTACAGCTGAGGTTTGTGGGAGCAGAAAGTCATTCTTTCCTCAGCATTGCATCACTACCTGCATGAGGCAGTAAGTTCACATTTCTGCGCCCTCAGTGTTTTGAGGAGTATTTTACAGATCTGTCTCTCCTGCAGCTCATGGTTTCTTCCCAAACTGAATAGTTACTCTATCTGTCTGCTTTTCAGGTCAGGAAGCCAGCTGCAGTACTCACACAGTATCACCCTACTACAAAAATACTCAGTTTTTCCACATATCTTTTGGAGTCTCATTGGCTCCCCTTAGACATTCTGGTAGTATGAGCTAATATTAAGACCACAGCTTCTTTCCTCTGTTTCCAAACTTTGCCCCTCAATCTTGAAATCTGGGATTTATTGTTACCTCAGGTCCTTGGCTAGAACAACCTTAAACCCTGATGGGGCATCACTGCACCTCACTGGTGAGCAGAATGAGGGCAAGTTGTACCTTACCTGACCATAGTTTCATTCACCCCAGTGCTTTTTCCTGACATCCTCAGCTCTCACTAGTTATGTTTAATTCATCAAGAAGCTATGGAAGTGGATCTGTGGTGGGAAATGGTGCTGAGGGCCAGCTGTCCACATCATGTGTTTTTCAAGGATTTTTCTTTTGGCTGGCTCTAGCCTGGTCCTGCGGTCTGGATGCCCATTTGTGGCTGGAGCACATCAGATGTCCTCCTGGAGGGTGTCTCTGGGGGTACCTCATCTCAGAGGAATATTGTTCATGTGCTCTGCTGCTGCATCACTGTGTGGAGAGCAGTGACCTTTGAGCAATTCCTGGCTTGAGCTAAAACTCTGATGCAAATGCCCCACAGTCTGTACACGAAAAACTCCTCTAAGTTGTCGTAATGAGCTTTTGGGTTTGCTGTGTATGAGCTATGACTCAGTTATGTTTTTATTTTGTGTGTCCTACTTTTACTTTTCTGATACTCATTTTCACAGGCTAGAAGGATGTATTTATTTTCTTCTCAGAGACAATGCAGGCTGTAAAGGAAAGCACATGGTATCACAATTTTTGTTCCCTTTTCAAAGCCTGAAAATAGTTGTGTTCTTGTTCTGTGTGGAGGAAAACAAAAAATGTTCAACAACCAAACAGAATTTAGGAAGACATGTTGTAAGAAGTACTTTGTTGCCCTGGAAAAGATACCTCTATAGAAGGCATCTCTTTCCAAATGTTTAATATGATCTAAGTATTGTCACAGATTAATAATAAACTTTCTAGTAGGGTAGTATGTGGGGAAAAGATGGGAATTATCTACTATTCTATAGATTCATTTGTTAAAAAGAGATCTTTCTGTAGATCACAGAATCATTTCCAAATCAACATTCCTCTTTAGAGATTTCACTGCTTTTGAATAATTTTCCATATTTAAAAATCAGCCTTTCCCCTTCCTTCCTTAAAAACATTCTTTACTTTTTGCTTCTTATGTCCTGGATGTACAGCTGTAAGCTGCAAAACCATCTAGCACGTCTCAAAGTAAGGTCAGCAGCATCTTTGTCAGCACTGTGGAGCTGTGTCATCCATCAGTAAATCTAACAGTAAGGAAAGTTTGCAGGACTCAGATGCCTCTCTTCAGCCTGCTGTGCTGGGCGTCTGTCACATGGCCCATTAATGGCAAGATGTTGACACTCTGTCATTTTTCACAAAGTTGTAAGTGAGCTATGAGCCAAAAGCAGATAAAAAGACAAATTAACTCATGCAGCATGTAGCACGCTGCCCATCACCAGCCTTCCCTGCCTAGACAGAGGCAAGACTGGAGCATTAATTCCAAAAAGTACTCATTATTATTCAAATTTCTCAATGCAACAGTTTTGAAGTGTGGTTGCACAATATTTGTGCAATGTTGTGTTACGAGAAGCGCTTGTCACAGACCTGAGACCTCAATTTGGGAAAATAATGGTATTGTACGTTTGATTAATGCTCTTCTCTGATACTGATCAACGGCAGTGCAGTAGGAGAAGCGTGGGCTTCCTCAATCTGCCAACATGAAGGTCTTTCAAGCTTGCCAAGAAAACTGCTATTGTTTGCGCCCAGGCCCCAGTCTCGCAAGCTGTTCTGTGCGGGTGGACCTCAGTGCTTTGCAGAGTCCTGGTGACTTTGTTGACTATGGCAAAATGGAGAATTCCACAGCAAGAGCACAATAAATCCCCCGTTGCTTGGAAAATGGGCTTCAGATCCCTCTGAAGAACAGCCCAGCCCACTTGTATGCAGATGGAGTTATTGCTACAGGGACCAGGTTTGATGCTCTTTTAAAAATGGTATCTCTGTAGAGCTAGAATATGCATTTTATACATGTTTACATTGTAAGCTGAAACTCAAGGAGGGATGTGATGGAAGGATGAATTTCTTAGCAGATTCTGACAAGTCAGAATCACACAATATGTGTGTCCTGCTTGATAGGCAAAGCTTAAATTGGCAAGATGTGTAGAGCTCAATATGTTTTCTGTACCATCACTTTTTCTATCAGCAGAGTAAATTGTCTTTGTGTCTGAGAAGCCTGCACCATGGGTCAGGATCCTTGTATATGACTTAGCACATGGACACAGAATGGAGATTTAAGTGCTGTACTGAGTCTGGCTTTTGGTTTGTTAAAACTAATATGGCCAAGAAAGATGGAAACAGTTTGACTCTGTCATCTGGCATTTGGGTATGTTAGTGTGCTGAAGCCTGGGTAAACATGGGCATCCCCAGGCTTTGGACAGCCTGGCAGGCTCAGGGCTGGTGTGAAGCCTCACTGAACCCTGGTATCCCACTTCCTATGAGGCAGTGTTTAGACTGGACAAAACCCAGGGCCACTTCCATCTCTTGGTGTGTGTCTCTTCTGTCTTCCCAGGGTCGGGAAGAAACCATGTGGACAGAAAATCAGATGAAGCATCCAAGGCTTTGAGCAACCTGTTCTAGTGGAAGGTGTCCCTGCCCATAGTGGGGTGTTGGAACTGGATGATTTTTAAAGTCGCTTTCAACTCAAACCATTCTGTGATTCTGTGATCAAGCCCTGTTCAAAGTCTGTTTCTGTTAAAGCTGTACAGAGCATGCAGGAGAAAAACAAACCAACTTGCTTTAAAGGGGTTATTTTTGTTTTCTTTCTTTTTTTTTTTTCTCCATTCTAAAGTGGATTGAATACTTAATTTTTTTTATTAATATTACCTAATATAATAAATTCATGATTCTTCTAAATAGACACTTTAAATAGTGAATGGAAGGTAACGGCCAGGTTTGCTCCAAACTGGTTTAAACAGGTTAAAATCTAAGATTTGATAATAGATGTATTCCCAGAACTGAAGAAAAGAGCAGGTGGAGGAATACTGTGCTGCAAACATGTACATTTCGTGGCTTTATTTGTCAACCAATTATTACAAGAAAGTGTGGAAGATTATAATTGTTACAAATATACTATAAAGAACTGTAAAAGCAACTTGGTTTTATTTCCTCAAGACGTAACTGAAAAATATATATTAAAACGTGGCTTAGCGTCCATCTACAAAGCTCTAAAATGAATTCTATCCAGATTTTTTAAAATGTTTTTGATACATTTTCCATTTGTATTAATCAGATTCAGTTATTTAGAACTAAATCTTTATGTTCTGTTAATATAAACTTGCCAGTCCCGTGCTGCAAGTTAAATTTTTATTTTACATTTATATATGCTTTCTCTTTTACTTTAATGCCAAAGGTTTCTCCTTAGTCTAATGGCTATAATGAAAGCTTTTACTGTTAAATTAAAATAAAATGAGTTAATGGGTACCCAGTGCCTTGTTCTAGTTAAAATGTTCATCAATTTGCAATGACCACTGCTTTGGGATTGTAGCATGTGTTTTATCTCAGGCAAAGTGTAGTGAGCAGTGTGAAATTTAGCTTTAAAAGTGCCTAATCTGCTCTTCTGTAAATATATTTATAAATTATTTTGTTTACTAATAACCTTACCACACTTTAACAAGTCACACTGAAATTTTCCATGGTAGGTGATTGCTTCAGATGGATTTTTTACAATGTTATTGAAAACGGTTCAGGCATTCAGAGAATGAAATTAAGTGAAAGATAGATAGTATCATTTTTTTTTTAATTTTGTCCTTTATAATGTGAAACAGCAGTAGATTTTTCCAAAGGAATGCACTTATGGTCAAGTGACTTTTACTATTTCCACCACTATCCACCCACCTACGAATAAATACCTTAGAAGAGAGCAGATTTAATTTTAAATGTGTTATTTTAAAATTAAAGATGAAGCTGATTTCCAGACCTTTGTTTCTAAATTCCTAATTCTTCTTATGATAATATTTTGTGTGAAACTGAAGTGTGGATGGGATTTTGTATGATACATGTAAGCAGTCACAGGGATAAATGCACCTTTCTAGCTTGATATCACTTTCTGAGGGAACAGGTTTGAGCCCATTTATTGTCAACAGATTTTAAAAAGACAGTGCAATACGTTGCCACTAAAACCCATCGGCACTTTTTGCAAGTAAAATATTGTACTTTTAGGAATTCTTTGGGGGTTTTTTTGGTAGGAAATATGGATGGATAGCTTCTCTGTTATGTGCTGAAGCCTGTTAGCATGTAAAATAACTGTCCACAAATAATGGCTTTTCTTTCTAATATTTGGTGAAGAATGGTTTATGATATTTGTGTCCTCCATGGGAACATCATTTTTAGGCAAAAAAGGTAGAAGGTATTGTGCACCTCTGCACACTCAGAGTGGTCTCTGATGCAGCCCCATGACTCTACGGTGCAGAGCGAGTCCCCTGTGTTTAATGCCTAGGGTCTCCTAAGCAAGCTTTTGAGAAGCAGAAGAGCAGCTGCAGGAGAAAGCAATAAAAGTGCAAAGGCTCTGGACCTGATCTTATCACTTGTACCTTCAAACCTGCAGTTAACCAAGTTTTATTCTTCCAGCCAATTTAGGAGACGTTGGCTTCAGAAGACCTTGCACCTTCCCAAGTTCCACCAGATCTTCTAGCTTCTACTGTGATGACCACCTTGTTCAGCTGAGCTGTCTAGTATCTTTCCCTAACCCTATATTCTGCTCTGGTCTCTACTTGGATCGGATGCATTTGTCAAAAGCTGAAGCTTATATTTATAGAGAAATCATTTCCAAATGTATAAATGAGCTCAAATAAGGATTTGAATTCAGGCACTTATCCGCAGACACTGGAGTTTGTAATGGAGCTGACTCTTTAGAGACTTTTTGATGTGAAATATACCAAGCTGATTGTTCACACTTGAATTTATGGAAACACATGAGCATGTAGGTACATTTGTAATCTGTAGTCATATCTCCCATAAAAAATTTGTTGGCAGGTATGCTATAAACTCTAAAGAGCCTCTGTTCAAATGCAGTAAAGAGATCTTTTTCACTTGGACCTTGAGACAATATTTGTAATAGCTAACAAATGGTTCTCTGCTAACAAACACATCCATCTGAATCATTTATTTAAATCTGGGAAATTAAGCATATTTCTTTGAGTAAATTATATATGAACTATTGTATTCATTAGTCTACCAATTATGTGGCTGGATGACACACTATCTGACAATGTATTAGATGATTGTTGTCCATCAGTGGACCAATACATTATTTACAATATGGGTTTTTTTTTCATTATTTAGCCATAATGTTTAGCAAATATGTTGTTTAGTGAAGTCACAGGACAATTTACGCTAAATGACGTTTGAATGATTGTGTTGTGATGTCAAGATTGCTTTGCACAGCAACACTGCTGCAAAAATAGCCTCCTTACATGCTTGGTCTGCATATTTTTTGTTGTCCTTTTCCTCCTCAGTTCATAAGACACACTTCCATTTCTGTATGCACTTCTGTGTATTTCCATGTGAAAACAGAAGAATATGGCACCACTTGAGAAAAACAGACAAACCACTGAAGGTCTCAAGATGTTATGCACACATCCACAGCATGCATATGTTATGTGCACGTTTTATGCTCATGTGCTATTTTTTTTTTTTTTATTGAAAGAAAATCAACTGTTAATTAAAACTGAACTAAGAAGTCTCTACCCTGAAACAAATTAAATCTGCCATATACCTTGGGATGGCCTTTTGATTTATCATGGAGATTGGATTTTGACTCCTCTGGCAGTTCAGAAGGGGAAAGTGACAGACACTGTCAAAAGAAGATAACACTTTTTTCACTTTTGAAGAGTTTTATGAAGCGTAATAACATTTTTTTCTTTTTCTTTTCATTATACACGGGAGGCAGAGCAAGACTCAGCCTGTTGCCTGAATGCCTGTTGGCATTCGCCTCTGCTCCTAGCAATTAGTAACTCCCTTCCTGGTGCCCTTTTCTCAAAGGAGAAAGCCATTCAAGACAGCCATTTATCAGGTTTTGATAACTTCCCCTCTTCTCCACAACGCCAGTGTGGCTCTGAGGCAGCAAGGCAAAGTGGCTGCTCTGGATCCAGTCTATACTAAGGGATGAAGACAAGGGATGTATCTTCCAGGAAAGTCTCTTTCTGCCCTGAGAGAAAGGGGCACTATAGAGGGGTGAAATCAGTGACTCTGTCCTCAGGAAGGGAACTTGCCTACCAAGAGGTGTTGGAGAAAACGTTATCAGCATGTGCAGAAGTTGTTCAAGCATATTGCTGCCCAGCAAATGCCACAGTATATGCTCCACAAAATATACAGTACTTCCTCAGTTTTGATGGACTCACCAGGTAGACTTCCCAGGGCAGGACGACAGCCCATTAAAATGCATCTTGCTGACAAAGGGCTGGGCTGCCGTTTCTCCTTGTCAGTGGAACAGCAGAGTCAGAGGATAAAATGTTTCAGTAAGACTCCCATTTGCAGATGCTGCTGTCCCATCTGGGGATGAAGACCACAAGAAGCTTGGATGTGGTGGTCTCCCCAGCTTTGTTGCCCCCAGCACTGTGCTGCACTACGCAGGAAGAAATGCATGGGGTTAATTCCCCTCCTTGGCCCTAGCCAGGAGGAGCATTGGAGACCCAGAAAGGATTGCTGCCTCTCATAGAGTGACAGGGAACATCAAGGCAGACAGGGACAGCCACTGACAGTGTGGTCAGGATCAGAGGAAAGGAGGAAAGTATATACAGGAAGTGGAAGAAGATTCTGAGGTAGGCATAGATTACATTAGTAGCTTGCATTTTTTGACCCGTGTTTGGTGAAATATCTATAAAATTACTTGGTGCATTCCTAAGTATCAAGTTAACTGGGCCAGTTCCTGTTCTGAGACTGCCTTCTGCAGTCTGCATCTATTTTCTGCACAGGAGAAGAACCAGAAGAGTTCTGTTTTACATTTGCAAATAAACCTTCTAATTCTAAGGTCCAGCTGTAGATATATCCTCATCACCTCATGTCTGTACAGTAGGTGTCACAGTACTTTCCTGCCTCACAGTGGGGCAGGAAAATCCCATTCCCTGAGGTGCTAAAGCATACTAAAAATTGCTCAGGGTTGCTTGTTCATGGTTATTCTTCTGTCCCAGGTATTGTTCAAATTACTGCTACATTCTACTCAAAGAATTACTGGGTTGTGAAGCAGTTCCTATAAAAAGAAAGTAAAAATCCTAGAAACGTAAAGTTAATGAGGTTGGAAGGCACCTCTGGAGGTCGTCCCACCACCCTGATCTAAGGAGGGTCAATGAGAGCAGGGCCATGTCCAGCCAAATTTTGAGACTCTGCAACCTCTCCGGACCACCTTTTCCAGTGTCCACCCCCCTTCACAACTAAAAAGTGTTTTTCTCATGTTTAAATAGAATTTCCTTTACTGAGATTTATGCCTAGTGCCTCTTGTTCTGTCACTAGACATTACCAATAGGAGTCTGTCTCTGTTTTCTTTACCCCTTCATTAGGTATTCGTACACATGGATAAGACCTCCCCTGCCCAAGCCTTCTCCAGTCTGAACATTCCCAGCTCTTTCAGCCACTCCTCATATGTTCAGCTCCTTAATTACGTTCACAGTCCTCCCCCGGACTCTTTCCAGTGAATACACCTCTCATTCTGGGGAGCACAGAACTGGACATAGCACTCCAGATGTGACCTCACCAGTGCTGAGTAGAGGGGAAGGATCTTGTCCTTACACCTGCTGCCAATATTTTGTCTAATCCAGATGAGGATATCATTAACCTTCATTGCAGCAGGGGCACATTGCCGGCTTATGTTCACTTTGTTGTCCACCAGGATTCCCAGGTCCTTCTCTGCAAAGCTGTTTTCCATGTGTTTGGTCACCAGCATGGGTTGTTGCCTGGGCTTATTTCTGCCCCTGGGGTAGGACCTGGCATTTCAAATCATCACCCCCAAGTGAAGGAGTCCCTGGCATGCCTGACCATTATTTTCACACATAGCACTGTGCACAGCCTTGACTGAGTCAGGCTCACTAATTTGATACATAAGACTTTGGGCAGCGTGAAAACAATCCACCTCTTTTTAGCCTCCAACAACCAATTACATAATTTGATCCTTTCTTCTGCTGGTACTTGACCCTGGGGAGTCTAGTGAGCCTGTCACAAGCTGCCACTGGTGCATGAATCTGTGTGGAGGAAACTTTCCTCCCATTGCCTGGCAGCTGGAGAGGTTTGGACAGCCCTAATACTCTCAGGGAACCCCACTTGAGAATGAAAGACATTTCATTGCCCCGCTGTCCTTATGGTCCTTATGGTCCAATATTTCACAAATTGCTCCTTCTCACTGTAGACTTATATTTATTGATTTAAATTTGCATGGATGGCTTACCACCCTCTAAGCTATTTTGCTGGATTTTTCGCCAGAGGTGATTAAATAAGATTTTACCTCCACCTTCATTTAAGATTGAGCAAGCATTCAACTTGCTCTAAGCTGTAAGAGATAAGAGACTGAAAATCAGTGTCAAGGTCTGTGAGGCTGGTTCAGGAGACAAGATTGTTGACAGAAACTGCCCTCAAGATTCAGAAATTACACAGCTGGGGCTTTTCAGGAGCATTTTCACCAGTTTGTTTTAAGGAGGAACAAGATTAATTTACAAACAGGTATTTCTTATCCTTTAAGCCTCTGTCCTGGAGCTCTTTAGGTTCTTCTTACCTTCTGGATCCCAAGCCCTGGGGCACCCAGCCATTCTCAGCCCTCCCCTGGGCAGACTCCACTGTAATTCTTCTCTGCAATCTCTATCCTGGTGCTCAACCCTGCAAACTCCAGTTTCCTGCAAGTCCCTGGGAAACTGTAAACTTTCAGCAGCAGTTTTCAGTAAATCCAACCATGGTTGGCTACCGGTTTATGCTTTTCCCTATGGAAGCCAAGCCAGGGAGACTGGCAGTTTACCATCACAAAGCTCTTGCCAAATTCATGATGTTTCTGACTTTGTTCGCAGTGATAATAGGAAATTGGATTCGGTAGCTCAGGAGGTCCATTTCAGTGCTACATTCCAGATAAAATCTGCTAGAAAAATTTCAGACAAAAATCTATTCCAAGCATCTTCTGGTATTCCCATAGTTGTTCATCTGCTCATATTGGGATTATAACTTCATTTTGAGTAACTGTTGTGGAAGGCTGCCAGTCATTTCAGGATAGCTTATGGCAGTCACTCAAATGGTTCTCAATTACCCCTAGGTAAGTCTGTAAATTTGAAAACAATAACAGCTCCATTCTCAAATGTAACATCTTTTCAACTCATTGTAAGTAAGACCTCCAACTGGGTCAATGACAAGCACAGAAAGGGGCATACATTTTCCAGCTGCTGTGGTTTCATGGAACTGATGGCTAACACACAGTTCTAAAATGAATTTGTGCGACTTTATTTTTTAAAGAAGTGAGCTATTAGAATTCCCTATTTAACTTTTGATCTTTTTGTTTTTTCATTTAGCTTCATTAGCCTTTTCTTAGTGAAAAATATTGATTCTAGATTTGCAAAGAAGGCCAAATAGTAGCAACTCATTTTTATCCTTTGCTCAAATACAGCAGGACAGGAATGAATCACAAATCATTTAGTCACTTATTAACACAAGTTTGGGATGTAAAATTGTGCATTCAATTTTGCTGATTCACTTACAAAGATCATTAAAACCAGCCCATTTCCTAATAAGCTCCAAGGCTGCACAGATGTGCAGACTAAGGTCCCTCACGGCTGGATGCCCTTCTTCTCCATCAGTAGCATGAGACAAAATGAAGAAACACCATCTGAACAACTGATCCACCCTCACCCACTGTCCCAGGTGTCCCATTTAAGCCCAAGCCTTCGTGCTTTCTCATTGCATAAACTACACTGTATGTGCATGTGGTGTGCCTGGCTTTGTTGACTTGACTATCTTGCTTCCCATTGGACACATCCTTGTGACAGGGGATATGCCCAGTGGCAACTGGGGGCTGAACCAGCATCTGCCCCTGGACCTGCTCTGTTTGCCTTGTTTTGGGACTGTGTCCTTGCTGGAGGGGCCATTGTCCTGCCCTGTCACCCGTGGCTCCTGTCTGGCTTCTCCTTAGGAGCAGCTACTGCCCCCTGACCTCCAATGCATGGCAATTTTGTCACACACCCATCAGCTCTTGTAGTGTGACTAGACCTTGCCTGTTGAAACTCTGCTTCTATGGCAGCATAATTATCTTTGCTGTCCTCTGTGTGTCTTTTCTGGGTTGGCTACACCTTCTTAAAGAAGGAACAGCTACATCTGCATGTCACGTCTACCATTGTCCCTATGTGATGGATTTAGACAGCAGCAAAATTAAGTTTTTAGCTTCCTAATAATTGCTATCATCTGATTTTCCTGTTGAGCACTAAGTCAGTGTTTTCTGAGAACAGTTCGAAATGACTCCAGCATCCTTCCCCAAGTGGTAATAGGTAGTTTGGAGTCCCTCATTGCTTTCATACACAGATTTTATTTTTTTATCTCCTATGTGCATTACTCTGCATTAATAGGCACTGGATTTAATTTGCCATTTTATTGCAAAGTCACCCAGTATTGTGCAATCATTCTGTATATGTTGTGTTAGTTTTTTAGCAACTTGAAACAGACTTGTTTCATTTGGAAATGTAGTTTTTTCACTCTTCATATCCTTTCCACTTATGAGCCCCTAGGAGAAGAGTTCCCAGGGCAGATCCTCACAGGATTTATGTATAACTTCTCTCTGGTGAAAGCTGACTTTCTAGTCCTGCTTTTGTCTTCCTAACTTCTAACTGGTTTTCAAACTATGACAGACTTTTCTTCTCCTACCATGAAATTTTAATATACATAAGAAAGAGATGCTTTTAGGAGCTTTTTGATAAGATGAGAATATTCTGCCCCGAGAGCAACTTGGGAACACCCAATTCTTTTAAGATTTCTTACAGATTTGTGGGACATGAGGTTTTTCTACCAAACCTGACTCCTGGCTATCATGCTTGTCCATATGCTCACTAATGCTAGTCTTTACTACTGTTTTTATCTCATTAATTTCCAGAGAGATGCAAGTAAAAGGAAATATTTGGCTCTTAGATGCTGTTACTGGTGCAAGTTGGTTCATCACCTGCATTTATTCATGCCTATAAACCCCTTGTTATCAAGTCATCTGATTATACTATCTCAGCAGTATACTTGCCTTCACAGCACATAGCTTTGAAATGGGTTTCGGATCACCTTCACTTTCAGTGCAAGAATGCAGCTCACTACCCTGGAACAATGTTACTTGCCTCTAGTTCTGGGAGCTGTCCATTTTACCGCTTTGTGTCATGATCAAACACTAAGTTTGACCATGCAGTTGAATAATCAGATATTTCCCTTCCTAAATCTTTCTCACTCCTGTAGAAATGAATAAGAAACACGTTAACCCATTCCTGTGAATACCATTTGCCAATGTATGAGATGTTCAAGCTGGTGCATGGGACTATTGAGAAGCCTGTGGAGATAAACTGCCTCCATAACAAAAAATAAACCTCAGGTTTAGCTCTTTTCCTGTAAAATTCACTGCTTTTTCCTTGCATGACAACTTCTTGGTGTGCTGTCTGCCTACTAATTGAGTGATTTAATTGGAGAAATGACTTCCTAATAGCTCCTCTTTAATTATTTAGCTGTTCAACAGAGGTAGCTTTTCTGGTCATGAAGGTAGTGAAAGTGGTATTGGTATAATGAGATACTTAATCTGACTGTCTCTGGTTGAGGCTTATAATTCATAGATCACCGTCCACTGTCTTTGTTTACCCATCTGCCGTATTTGTCCTCATTTAGAACTCTTGAATTAAAATGGCACCTTTAGCCACATGAATACTGATATTGATAGACATCATTTTTCCTGGATTAGTCTGATATAGCTCAAAAACTACATAGATAAGCAGCTTTTGGCTAGACTGTGTAAGCGCACACTAACACTTGTGTTTGAGTTGCCATAATACCATTGTCACTTTTATAATAGACATTAGTGGGTAAGCGTCGGATTAGTTTAGCTTTAAATGTTACCTTTGTGATTATATATTCATTTTAAAATTATGATCTGAATACAATTAGTGTCCCTATTAGACTCCAACTAAATGAGTCCCAAATCTGTCAACCAAACTTGCACGTGAGGAAAAAGAAAACTTGTTTTCTAATTTACAACTTCTTTCTGATTTTTCTTGGAACTATGTGGTAGAACCTCCTTAATTTAGACCTATTCTGAGCATCTTGAACCAATGAACTTATATGCTATGTTGTGTCTCTTAATAAAATGTAAATTTAGGATAGACAACACTAAGGACTAAAGAAAAGAGATACATCTGTGTTTTCCAATAATTCATAAATGGACTTAGAGTTTTTGTTTGATGCTGGAAAATGGTAGAATATAAGAAAAATGCAGAGATTGGGTGAAAAAAAGCAGGGGAAATAGGTTTATTGGCAAAAAGAAAGGGAAGGAATAAGGTTAAAATGTGGCAAGAACAAACCGAAATTGTGGCTGAAATGGTTTCATCTTTTAACATAAATTCACAAATAAATGGTCCAGATGGAAATCTGTGATTAGAGTACAGCTCTGTATTACTTCACTAGTAAAGAGTGACTCATTCTACCCATTAGAAAACTCCAGCTCCCATAAATGAATGAATTTTTGTTATAAAGTTCCTACTAGGCTGATGCTTGGCAGAGTTCTCAACCCAGGAGAAGAGTATTTAGTATTTAATTTCTTTATCAGAGGCAAAGTTTGGTTGGAACAATTGCAAATGTGTGTTTGTTCCAGTCAGTGCTAAAGTTTCTGGATAATAACTAGTGCCTGTGTAGTACCAGCTGTGCAGTGAGGAACTCTGTGATGGATCCTTTTCCCCCCAGGCTCTGCAGTGGCTGAGGTTCAGTGACTGTAACAAAGTCATGTATAAACAACCAATGCTATTAGCAGATGCACCTCTCATGTATACGTGCTTTCTGTATAGTTCATTGCTTGCCCCTTATGATCCAGATGAGCTGCCCTTCCATTAAGTCCATCATTCAAAGACTAGCAACTGGGTTGAGGTCCATAGGCTCGTTTCAGCATTCCTCATCCAAAGCCCTCTTGCAGTTCTCACTGTGCAAGATACTGCCATAGAGTTTATCTTTCTGCTCTGGATGTTATAAATATTACTGTTTGAGCTCATGCTCCCCATTCCTTATGTTAGCGGAATGGTGTAAGAACTGCATCTACTCATAAGATCAGAAATTAATTTATATTGCTTGATTTGCAATAAATAGCCCTAAAAAAAAAAATGAAGCTTCAGATCCTTTCCATCCACAGTACCTGTTTTTTCCCAAACAGTTTGTGTGTAGCAGTTTCCCTGACTTCCTTGCAAACTGTCAAGATCAAGCTGATCTTGATTCTTGTAATTTGGTGCCAAAATATAATATCAGCGTCAAGAGGAAGAAGAATTGGGTATCAGACAGTGGAAGTTTTACGCCAAGAGTAGCTGCTGTATAATAGTTACTTTGTAATTGTACCCTACAGGTTTTCATGTGCCTCGGGATGTAGAGTAAATAACAGAATTTTGCCTTCAAAAGAATAACTGTACTGTGCCTTCTGTTTGTACTATTTCACATTCTGTATAAACATTCATTGATCTTGGCCTGGCATTTTTATCACTGAAAATGGAAAGATTTGCAGCTAGGAAAGCCACCCCTTTTTCCTTTCTTGAATAGGCTTGAAGTGCATCCAAAAATTGAAATATGCTATATTTATTCTAAAGAAAATGTTGAAATGATCTTTCTTTCGTTCTTGGACTCATTTTGTGTTGCAGTGGTGTACCTTTGCTTCTTGGTTGCCTATGGTACTCAGAGATTTGCACCTCTGGTATCTAATATCTAGCAAAGTGATCCCAGTTAATAGGCATTGTCTTTTACTACTGCGAATATCTTAATTTTTGTGAAATAAACTGCAGATTAATGTCAAATTCCTTCATCAGTTCTATTTTTAAAACTCTAGAGAATTTCATGAGATGTTTGTGTTTTGGTTGACAGTCTGACTATGCAATTGAAACCAGTCAAAGATAATTCATGTGAGATTAATTACTGTAAAAATAGGAAGTTGCATGGGGGTTTGCACCAACACTGGAGTTTTCTCTTCTGTGCTGAGAAGAGGTTTTAGTTGATTCCTCTATTGCCACAACTTTACAAAGTGTTGATTTTCATGAAGCTCTAAAAAACATAGCATGAGAGCTACTTTCGCAAGCTTACATGATTTTAAAATACTCCCACAGGTCTGTAAGCACAGCAAGTTCTGCCTGCATCCTGCTCTTCAACCAGGTACTCAAGGCAGCTTGTACACTACTCAATGAACAACTGAGATAAACAATTTGATATTAACTATGTATATCGAGGTTTGTATATCCATGTAAAACCAGAGTTACGCACGAGCTGTTCTTGTAGGCTCACTGTCTTTCAGGACATATGAGCCTGGCCTTGAAGGTGGAGTTAGGAAGAGATAAACAAAACCTCAATGATTTTCATGATGGTAAATGGACAAAAGGATCTCAGTTTGAAATTTAGATTCTCAAAACTCTTATCAACTGTCATCTCTCAAAGATGTCTTCCAGTATCTAAAGGGGTCCTACAAGTATGCTGGGGAGGGACTATTCATTAGGGACTGTAGTGATAGGAAAAGGGATTACAGGTTAAAACTTAAACAGGGGAAGTTTAGATTGGATATAAGGAAGAAGTTCTCTACTGTAAGGGTGGTGAGGCACTGGAATGGGTTGCCCAGGGAAGTTGTGAATGCTCCATCCCTGGCGGTCTTCAAGACCAGGTTGGACAGAGCCTTGGGTGACATGGTTTAATGTGAGGTGGTCCTGCCCATGGCAGGGGGTCTGGAACTAGATGATCTTAAGGTCCTTTCCAACCCTGACTATTCTATGATTGTATGATTCTATGTTCCCAGAAACCATTGTTCGGTTTCAAAGTTATATTTCTATGGGTAACATCGGCTTTGCCTCTGGTTGGCCTGAGAAACCTGTTGGTCTCAGAATTGATGGACAGATCCCAGGGACTTATTCTTCACTTTTGTCAGGTTTCAGAGTCATCTCCTGGGGCCCATCACACAATCCATTGAAATGCTTTGGTTTACTGCTTAGAAAGCACCTTTGCATGTATAGCAGTGACTTTGCCCTGCGGTTCACAGGATTCTTGGAAAAATGCATGGATGCTTGTGTTGGGATACATTTGCCATGAAACACAATCCATGACTGTATCAGGCATTTTCCTTGGAGGAGTGAGATCCAAATCCAAATGGGTTATCCCATTTTTCCCCAGCTATCTGGGAACAAAATCAGTTGCATTCACATGCCAATGTCAACTACCTTGAGAATCTCCAGAAAATGAGAACTGTTAGTTAAAATCCATCTAAGAGTGACTTTTGAATTCACATCTTGCTCATGGCACTATTAAACATTTTTTTCAGTGGCTGTTTAACGCAAATTATCAAATTGCCTGGAAACACAGAGTGCGACACCAGAATCCTTGTCTGTCCTGTGCATATTCCTGGTCTTTTGAGCACTGCATCTTTCTTCTCTTACGGAATAGCTTAAAGAAAAGTAGTGAAAAATAGCAGTGTGTGGTGGCTCAGTTCTGAGAAGTAGGCTGTCTGACCCTTCCTGATAGGATAGAAACAGAAACATATCTTGCAATTCGTATAAGTGTCCCAGCTATTGTGCCCTGTCCAATTGAGGGATATGCAGCTTTGGAACAGCTGGGCCTATGAAGGAAGTAGGCATGGGAATTCTTGCAGTGAGCTTGAATAGCTATTGTAGCTTACCAAATCACTTCAAAGCACAAAAGCAGCAACACATTTCGTCATCAAGGTGTGATTTTATTTCCAGCAACTACAGGACATGTCACATTAACTCTGCATCTAGTGCAAAGTGAGACTTGATCAAACATACGTGGTGCTGTTGACTAACCCAGGTTCTGGTGATGCTTCTCAAATGTTGGTGTTGCTGGTTGACGATGTTAGGTCAGGACCACCTTTTCTGTAGTTTCCTTTTCTCCTTTTTCCTCCCTCACCAGAGACTGTATGAGCTTGTGGGTGCTAGGTGCAATGAATTTCTTCTGTGCAGTTAGGGCTTTATCATGACCACTGTAAACAGCCCTCACTTCATGTTCCCTTCTGCTTGCTGTGTCTTCTGAACTATCTCCATCAAGTTTGATGTCTCTGAGGCTTAAGACAAGGAGCATATTCTCTGTTATCATGTCATCTTTTAGTTAGTTTCTCATTTGCCAGATTATTTGTTGGTTCTTGGATCTCCAGTACCACACATCTACTGATCCTGTTCACCTCGCTTGTAACTTCAAATGTGCTGTAAAACTTTAATTGTGCTTACTGTACTCCGCAACCTCAGGAATGTTGCACAAAAGCTATGTTTTCCCCACATTTTTTGAAAATGTTTCCTCTCAGCTCAGTAGATGTAATCTGGAATAATGAAAGCAATGAAAGATTTTCTTTTTTTTTTTTTTTTGGTTCAGTCTGCTTCCTAAATTCTATCTAAGTGTCCAAAAATAATTTTAGGCACTGCTGTAAATCTCATCAGGTGCCAAACTTGTTCTTTTTAACTGTCTAAACACCATTTAGAATCTGACAGCACATGAATTGTTTGTCCTTTCTGCTAAAGGAGTCACAAGATTGTATCTATTGCCAGCTTCACTTGATTACTTTGTAGCCCTCATTTTATTTTCAGGAATCATATACCTATAAATCAAGAAGACAAATTAGTGCAAATTTGTAATTATCCTGCTTCTGCTGCCCTATTTGTCCACAAAGACATCCACAAAATAATTGCCAACTATTTATATTTAATTCCTGTCTTCACAGCTGTAATGGATGGTGCTTGGTTGCCCCAAATCAATACCACCTCTTCAGAAGTCTCATATCACCAAATCACTACATGGAATAATAATCAGAATAATTTCATTTAAATGGATACAATTAGCACTGGAGATGAATCTGTTGGATAAGTCCATTGATTGTTTATCAGGCGTTGAGGTGTGATAATTTAAACACGCTCAGTGCTAAAAGTGGTAGATAAATTGCCAGCATATTAGTATGCATCTACTGCATTTAATTTTAATTAATAATTTAACTTATTTTTAAATTTCAGTAACAAAGGTAATGTGAAAGACTTATCTCAAAACTAGCTCAAGGATCCTACAGATGCTTGACTGACAGATATAAGAAAGCTAATATAGTTGGAGCTTGTTCTTTTAGAAGTTACAGAATGTGTTTGGAAACCCAATGTGTTCAATACATAAAGAAGTTCCTCAGTAAGTGTCCCCATATGCAGTAATGTTTAAAATGCATGTTTTATGTATCAAAACATATATACTTTTTCCTTTGTCAAAGACTTACCTTAGAGGAGCTTTGACATTTCACGTAAACAAGTATTCAAAGTTTAGGTTCTTTTAACACGAAGCTAATGAAAACTGATAAAAATTCCTTTCATCTATTCTAAAGTAACTCCAAAACCAGTTTATGTGCACTAAATGCTGGAAAATGAAGATAGAGTTAAGCTCAGTATAAAAAGCATTTAGTGAACTTTTGCAAAGCCATCAGTGGTTTAGTCTTGTAAATATTTTTTTATAATAGCACTGCTTCTTTGAGGAGCTTGTGAGACTAAACTCTTGGATGCTACACTTTTTGTCCCAAAGTTGACTCATGCTTAAGGACATTTGCTTGCAAAGCAATGCAGTTTTCCCTTTTATTCTCAAGAGGCAAAGAAGATCAGGAAGGCTCTGGATCTCATTCAGTTTCTGTTCAAGTTATTAGTAAAATTCCCGCTAACTCAGACAACAGAGGAACAAATCCCAAAAGAAGCTGCAGCAGCTTCTATGTGGGTTGTGGATGGGGCCTTGGGTCAGGCAGTGGGACCGGGGGAAAGAGCTGCAGTCTCTTACCAGCATTCCTCCGTGACAGGCGCTTCTTACAGGAACGCTGAGAATTTTGAAGTCATCAAATAAATTATTTATGGGAAATCATTTGCTGTGTCTAGTCATTCCCTAAAACACTCAAATGTGTGTCTCTAATGGGCTTATAAAGCTACGATGAGGATAGCCGTTGGAAAAAGTCAACAGATTATAACTAAAAGGGCAGATGATTTGAGCTGGCTGAATACTGAGCTGCAAGGTTCTTTTGAGGAATATTTCTACAGAAAAATACCCTTTTTCATTGCACTTAATATTGGAAATAAAAATCCCCAGAAGCTAAAAATATCCCTTCTATTTTCTTTCTGTTCCCTTCAATCCCCACTTCGTATTTGCCATTAAAGAAGGAAAAGGGTGGGGGAAAAAAAAAAAGAGGAATAATCTTTGCCCTTTGTGTTTACAAATATCTGGAAATTTCCATTATTTTTTTTCAGGATCACATTCCTCTGACAACTTGAATTTAACTGGGAAGAAACAGCTAAAATAAGCTGAGAGGATTATTTACATCCAAGCAAGGGCAAGATCCTTTCTATGTGCCACTTCCTGTGGTTCTGTTTTCTAATTAAAGAAAAAGCTAACACGAGTGAAGCCACATGCTCACGATGCATAATTTTTGGAAAGGCAGCAGCAATTTTAAAGTAAATTTCACACTAGCTCTGAGACTCATGTCAGATGCTGCCTGCTCGCTCTAGTTCATGGAGGACATTTATATTCCAAATTTAAAAATAACTTGGTGCTGGCACATTCCATTAATAAATTAGGACTAGAATTTTATGTTTTCAAAGGATATGGTGGGGTATAAATAGACTTGCTAAAAACGGCTGAAACTCTGTTTGAGTGTTTCTCTTTCACCTGCTTTTATTTCAAGCTCTTGTTTCACTATATGCCTCCTCATTTCTGACTGAGGGTCTAACTATATGCATGTTGACGGCAATTTTGAAGGCATTGTCACCTGGGAGAAGATACCTGGTGCACAAGGCCACCAATAAACCCAGTGTCCATCTCATTCACTGGTGGAAAACTGCTGGTGAGGCCTCAAGATGAATGATCATAGAATTATAGAATACCAGGTTGGAAGGGACCTCAAGGGTCATCTGGTCAAACCTTTATTGGCAAAAATGTGTTCTAGACTAGATGGTCCAGCCAATGTTTCAAAGTGTCCAACACTGGGGAATCCGCCACTTCCCTGAGGAAGTTATTCCAATGGCTGATTGCTCTCACTGTGAAAAATTTTCCTATAGTGTCCAACTGGAAACTTCCTGGGAGTAACTCGTGCCCATTACCCCTTGACTTCTCCATATGACTCCTTGTAAAAAAGGAATCTCCATCTTCTTTATAGCCACTCTTTAAATACTGGAACATGGTAATAAGGTCTCCCCTGAGCTGTCTTTTCTCCAGGCTGAACAAACACAATTCCTTCAGCCTTTTTTGATACAGCAGGCTTCCCAGTCCTTTGATCATCTTTGTGGCCCTTCTCTGGACATTCTGCAGCCTGTCCACATCTTTTTTGTATAGTGGGAACCAAAAATAAATGATAATAAATTGCCTTGTGCAGTCATGTTGTCTGAATGCCTAACTGGAACAGCTTTGCATGTTGGTGGCTCAAAGGGCACACTTCTACTTGAGTGTTTTTAATCGATGCATCTCTTTGCTTTTTGGACATATGCCTACACCACAGCGAACATTTCAGAACTCTGCTTTCTATTTTTAGATGAAAAATAATATATATGTGGTCTAACTTGACAGATGCCAGGGAAGCTTTTCTGGACTTAGAGGGCAGGTTTCAATTTCATTCAATGTGGTTACAAGAGCTGGAGATCTGAAGTTGTGACAAAACCGAAGTCCTCAAAACACCCCAAAAATGAGTTTACCAAATTAACTATCCCTGCCTCAGACATAAAAGGATTTTCTATGCAATAAAACACCTCATATAGAATTTTTAAACATTTGATTTGAATATTGACCTTTTCAAAAAACTTACGTTAGTAACACAATTTTTTTTCCTGATAGAATTAAGATATTTGAAGAAGTTTCTTCAGACCAGAAATTTCATAACGAAGTCCAATAGAGAATTTTTCCACAAAGAGCTGATTTCCACAAAATGTTTTATCTGTTTGAGATGTACTTTTCCACTCTATCCCAAGATGCTTTTGTTTAGACTTGTGGTAGTGCACACCAGTTTTATGGATATGAGTGTGACTTCTCTGAGGTTTGCAGATCTACCTGATTTGAAAAGTGCAGGCAGGTTGTGTACTCCTGAATGATTGAAACAAATAGTCCTACAACACCTCTTTGTCAGTACTGTTCATCAGACTGATGAGTTTCTGTTTTCAGTAGTTGCAGAATTTTCCTTTAGAGACCAATTTCCTTTGAAAAGTACCCACTTACATCTCAAAACCAACAGAGAACAGAGTAAGGTCAGCACAGAGATATTGATGAGAGGATATCCACTGGTCAAAACTAACAAAGTGTCAATTAATATAACAGATCCTTCAATAATCATTACTTCACTCAAAATTCTTCCTGTTGTTTCCAAGAAAACGTGTGAAATTGGATGCCTGGGTTTTGGTGTTTTTTGCCAGTCTTTCCGTAATCCGAAGGAACATTACTTTCAGTGAACAGGGCAGGACAAAACTATATTGCTAGACAGTGAAAAAAGGCATCCAGTCAGGTTCTCTGGACCTCTTTTGGTCTTTACTTTCTGGAAAGTACCAAGGTCCCAGGAGAATTTCTAGCAAAGTAGCCTATAGTAAAAGCCATAAATACTTTATCTGCACACATTTGTGAATGGAAATACTTTTAGTGAGTACTTACAAAAGAAAAAACAATATCCTGTGTAGTTTGACATAAGTAATTATGACATAAGCAAGCCAAAATGCTCTCCTCCCTCTTCAAAGGAAACCTAAATCTTTGTTTTGCACATATTTGAAAAAACCAGTATGCTTTCCATGGAGTCACTGAACAAAAATACGTATGAGCACTGCCCTTATGGATGAAAATAATTAAATTCTGTGTGGCAGTGAGTCAACACAGCGTGTATGTCTCCTGACAGAAGTTAGTTTTCCCTAGAGTCTTCTCCAGACATTACCTGTAGTACGGATTTAATGAATATTAGCTATCTTAGTATTCTCACACTTTGAAAGTCTACATCCTGGTAGATTCCAGAGCTGTTTATACTCATGATCAGAGCTTTACATCAAAGGTCACTTCCTTCTTAAGAAAGAGTTACAATTGTGGTATCAAGGTTGTTTTAGGATCTACTTAGAAAACTAGTATAATAAGACCTATTAGTAAAAGCATAGAGGTCTATGTGAAGCAAATAATTACTTTAAAAGCAGTCCACATGAGACATTTGAATATATCTACTTATGTATCTATACGGAGCTCTCTGAGTGTTCAATTTGCACTTATCTGTTTTGAAGGTGCAGCAATGCAGTGAGACTGCAGTTGTGGACAGGGTGTTGGGTCTCAGGTCCTACTCTTCATTTGGGTTTAATTACAAGTGTCTGATGATTTGTTTGCACTTTTGCAGTTATATGCTTTGCTACCAGTGGATGCTTGTATTCCAGTGGACGTCTTGCAAAGCAATACACAGGAAGTATCTAATCAGCTACTACAGTGGTGCCTCTGCTTAAATTTACCTTGGAGCTCTTACATCCTCACATGCAGATTGTATCCCAGATACTCAGTGTCTGGTTTTTGTTACTGCAGTTTTGCTATAAACAGCTTCCTTTACTCTGTATGATGTCAAGAACAGAGTGGAAGGATGTGAGAGGAAGGTAAAAACTGCCTCTTGTGGCTTTGTGTGCAATCTGTTTGTCCTAAATAATACTAGAAAGCTGACCAAATCATATCTGCAAGACTTCATAAAGCAAAGTGTTACCTTCTATTTGTGCCATCAAAAGAGTGAGTTCAGCAGTATAGCACTCTGCGTGCTGATATGTTAATGTGCCCACTTAATCACTGACGACAAACGAGCAGTGGAAATTTCCAGTGCTTTCTTTATACATAAAATGTAAGTTGAATGAGGGGATGTTATCTTTATGGAAAGAAAAAAACGTCAGTTTAAATTCATATTTTGACCCATTTAATGTGTTTGGTAAAAATGTACTTTTATGTAAGAGCACTTCTTTAATGCGCTTCTGAAATCCATCCCTTCAAACAGAAGAGCAGATTTGCCCAAATTCTGACAGGTGGTCATCCAGCATTTGCTGTGCCTAGAACCTGTTGCTGCAGAAGAAGAAAACTGACTGGCTGATACCAAAAAACCGGCAAAAATATAGTTAGGACCTCTGTAGGGTTATGAATTTTGAAGGGGGAAGGGAAAGGAAGAGGAAGATAAAAGGAGAGCAAAATGAAGGAATATTTTTATTCTGTAATAGGTAAGGGAAATCATTACTCTTTTCTTCATCTCAGGAGCTGATCCATAGGCCCTTAAGTCTCTAAACTGGAGAAAACAGTTACCTCTAATCAGTCTATTTCTGGATCTACATGGAGAGGTTATGCAATATGCAAAAAAGAAAGTGAAATGAGTACCTGCAAGTTTGTCATACATTCTTTGTGGTTTGTTTCTTGTGGAAAACAAACAGAAAAGGATGAGAAATCAGAAGAAAAGTTTCAGGTTTTCAAAACACTTTGTGCAAAAAATCACATGACTAATCTATTCAAATTTTCCTTCTTTATGGGTGAAATGCATGGCATTTATATTTCACACCTTCTAAGTTGTGTGGAAATCTATGAGTATAAGCATTATGCCTGACTTTCAGAACTAGATGTATGACATCTCTTTAAATCCTGTCTGACTATTGCATCTCTTTGCTGTTCCCAAGCCCTTTTAAAAAAGAAAAGAAAAAAAAAGTTTTAAAGGACCATAAGGGGAAGCTGGAGAACGAGCAAACTGCTGAGGTTTTTTACCCTTCACAGCATTTGTTAGATGTCATTGACCAAAACTGGGTCTCTTAGAGTTAAACCTCTGAATCTGCACAAAGTCACTGAGATCAAGTACCGTGCTTACCTCAGTTCAAAGCAGATGTAACAGCAGTTTTGCTGTAGCTAACTAACCATAATGCAACAAACATCATCAGCTTGTCAGACTGCCCGGGATACAGACTCAGTAGTGCAGAGCATGCTGTATGTCAGAGGCACCTACTGTTTTCAGTCTTGGTAGAGCTTGGTGGCTTAAGATTGCCAACTGCTTTTGTTAGCAAACACTAGCAATGCGTGTCATTTTTTCATCGTGGCAGAAAACTCATCTCTAGACCCTGGGCTGAAGAGCCTGAGCCAGAAGGATCTCATCAAATTAATAAACATAGCAATAATAATGCACTACTACCTTTAATAGTAATACAATAATGTAATAGTGGAAATAACAATGCTGGTAATAATTTATAACAACGAGAAAAAGAACCTCTTGCAGGATCATAATGGTTTGGATTATTTTAAAAAGGAAATGATCATTTTTGATCTTATCAAGATTGCACAAAAGAGTTATGTCCAGAAGCCATTGTATATAGCTCTGTGTGAGTTAGGCAGGGATGTGTCTCTCTCCTTCCTGCTCTTTGAGAGGGAAGCATATTAATGGGTTTTTAAAGAAGCGCTACCCCTCCTCTGTACTGTCTGCAGTTGCAAGTTGAACCATTTCAACAAGGGGAATTATTTCCTTTTCTTTGCTAGACTGTGAGGGTGCCATACCTCCCTGTGTACGAGAAACTTAGTTCATGTCAGAAATCAGCAGGCTTGCCAGCTGTTTCTAAGGCATAGTTCCCCTTCCAGCCCCTAGTCCAGCATACCGAGTGGCTCTCTAACTGCTGGAGAGAATAAGCACAGCTTTGCTCGCTATGAAAGAGGATGCTAAATGGCGTGGAAGAGGAAATCGAACAATTTATTCCCTTTTCATTGAAAATATACTGTTCTAATTTTTCCAGGGCAGCTATCCTGCCAGTTCAGTGCTGACCAACATCTCTCAAAATAAAATGTAAACAATGTAATGAAAATGTCATTAAGAGCAACACAATCCAAAATATGCTTGGCAATTTATTCATTGATGTTTTTGCTTAAAAACAACAGCTAAAGACACGTTAAAAAGTTGCAGCCAAATTCTAGTGTGCCCTGGCTTGAGAAATATTCTCTGTTGAAGTCAGCAGTTCTGTTTGCCAGACCCATGACTCCAGAATAAGGATCTGTGCAAACTGAAGTTCCCGACGACTGGAAAAAGGGAAATATAACCCCCATTTTCAAGAAGGGAAAAATGGATGACGCACGGAACAACAGACCAGTCACTCTTACATCTGAGCTTTGCAGGATCATGGAGCAGATTCTCCTGGAAGGCATGCTAGCGCACATGAAAAACAACCAGGTGCTTGGTGACAGCCAGCATGGCTTCACTAAGGGGAAATCCTGCCTGACCAATTTGG
>JANHGB010055488.1:0-11840 GCA_026283785.1 Coracopsis vasa
GTAAGAAAGCTGGTGTGGATCAAAAGCACCACATGAGGAGCCAGTGAGCACATGGAGGTAGAAAGGTGTCAAACAAACACCAGGGAGCATCAAGCGTCAAGTTTGAAGGCATGTGGCTAAGTTCATGGTCTGTGAGGGAAAATGAGAGGCATGCTGTAGTAATCTGAGCTAGTAAAAGGGAAGCAGAGACCTGCAGCAGGGTATCAGGTGCAGATGCAAAGGAAGGGACATGGAACAGACATTGCAGGTGTATGGAGCAGGGGATTTCAGGGCTGACAGCCTGGCTGAGGATGCAGTGGCAGTGTGGCTTTCTGGCCAGGGAAAGGGGAACCACACAGAGGGAAGTTGGGGCTTTTTGCTGCAGACCCCATCCCTGCACAGGTATTGGCTGTAGGCAGGTTTCAGAGGCAGTGAAAGCAGAGGTGAAGGTAAGAGCAAGAATCACAGGACTCTTTCTATGAAGACATGGCCATCTTGTCTTTTCCTGGACTTGGTCTGTGTGGTACCTCATCCAGGGAATGGCTAGGATATATGGGAAACACTCAGGTCTGCAGGGGTGTCTCCTGAAACCAGCAATTAGGGAAAACCGAACTGCTTTGCTGGGCTGTGTAGAAATTGGGGAAGACCTGAAGTGCTTGAAAGAGAAACATCTTTTTCAGCAAGCAACTGACTGTAATCAGATAACTGCAAATAATGGTGGGCACCTGTAAAGTTGACTTTCTGCATGGTGAAAACTGCTTTTGAGTTCTCCTGCTGAGCATGCAATGGTAGGAAGGCGATTGTACCTGTATGTGTGTTTGCACGAATGCTCTGTGCCCGGCTGCCTCTTAAACACAGGCAGTACATTGCCTACCATTGTGACCCAAACCGCAAACTGAAGCAAAATCAAACGACTAAAGCAAAGCAGCCGCAGCTGCAGAGGCGCCAGCTGCACACACGTGCGTTCTCCACCAGAGGGCAGCGCTGCTCCAGCTCTGAGAGCTCCAGGCTCTGGACGTGCCTCCCTCAGCTCTGCGGAGCTGCTCGGGTCCTGGGTCCGCTGCTGGAGCACAAGTGTCCAAGGCGAGGAGCTGGGGCCTGACCACCCGAGGTGCAGGTCACCTGCCGATGTGATGGAGCCACGCTGGGGCCCGGGCCACTGGTGCTGCGGCACGGATGTGTGATCTACTGTGCTCATCATCTGCTGTCTCCAGTTGGGCTTCTACTGGAGGTAACAAAAGGGAGCCCTGTTGAAAAGGCTGGCCAGCAAAAGTATTGCAGACCATGTGGTTAGCCAGGGCTGAGTCTGAACTGGACCTGATCTAAGCCAGCTGCTGATCCCACATGCTGTGAACTGGCAAAGTTACTTTCCCCCAGGGGCCAGTGAGGTATGTTCAGTGCACAGTCAGTGTTTCCTGCACAGCCCTTGTTTCCTTCTCCTCTGGGGGCTGAAATGTTGGCCAAAGTCAATTTTTGCTGCAGACAGCAAAGCAAGAACAGTGTCCCAGGGCAGGATCAGTCCCTTTGAGGCAGCCCAGCTACCATCAGAGGGTGGTCAGCCTGAAGGGCTGTGTAGCTGCTGGTCTGCTGCATGGCCCATGGGTGAAACATCCACCAAAGGCCAGTTATCCACCAGTCAGAAACAGCAACAGAAAAGACCTGAGGGGGACTCTGAAGTCCCACTAAGAACTAATAGTTCTTAATAGCCCTGCCTGACTTCACCTGGATTCCCCACCCACACCATGGGCTTGGGGGCCTATTTCAGGACAGCCCTGGGTTCTTGGTGGGCTTGTGTTCAGTTTTACCCCTTGGCTAGCCCCTTTGGTGCTGTGTTGCAGCCCTGCCCTGCCCTGCCCTGCCCTGCCCTGCCCTGCTCTGCTCTGCTTCTGTCTGGGCACCCTGGTACTGGCTTGTCCCTTGTGGTGCCATCTATGGACCCACTTTCCAGCCCTGCATTCTACAGCCAGCCCTTTGGGGCTGGGGGACTTAACCAGCACAGTGTCACCCTTGCTGTCCAGTTTGTCCTTGTTCCTGTGGCAGCCCTTGTGTGGTATTCCTGGCCAGTCTGTATCCCAGTGGTGTCTGCAGGTACGTCTCCCTGCTGGCTTGTTGGGGCTTCTCTGAGGACATTTCCCTGGTGTTTTTTTCAGCTCTGAAACCTCTGCACCATTTGTTCCTGCTGAAAGATACCCGCTGCCTTCTGCTGGTGGGGAAGGGATAGAAATAACGTTATCCTTGTCTTGTGCATGAACCTGAGCACTTCTTAGCAATTGGTCCTATTCCCAAGTGGCAAATTCAATTCTGGGCTCTGCAGTCCTGGTACAACCCAGTGATGGGTCAGGCTGTGGTGTTCTGGATGGGAGCGAGTGCTTTGCTTGCAGTGTCTTGCCTTGGATTAGCAATTTCATTGGAAATGTCCTGGCACGCCAGAACCAATGGGTTCATCAATCAGGCCAGCAGCAAGGTAGCACAGCACTGGGAAAAACAGATGTGCTCCTGGACATGGTGTTTTAGTGGCAGAGCTGGCTTTGCTTGCTGGAAGACAGAGAAGTTACAACTGAATGTAAGCTGTCATGTGCGTGGTGCTGCAGGCACCTCCCCACCACTGGCTAGCACGTGTTACTCAAAGTTTGTTCTTCATTTTAGTTAGCTTTGAGGTGGCATCATCAAGAAAGAAAGCAGCAGCCTTGGCTCTCTCTGACCCACTCAGCTCTCCTTGGTCGCTTGAGAAGCATTCTTCCTTCTGACACTTTCCGTCACCTCTGACATCGAGTCTCTTAAAGAAGCTGGGTTATTCAAGTCTGGTTTTCCATATATATTTAGTAGTATTAGGAAAAATAAATATGCCAGCAGGAAGATTCCATGCTCTGAAACAGAAAAAGAATGAACCTAAATATTTGGGGTGATGCTTTGGCAGTAATACAAAAAGAATTCCAGAAAATTATTCTTTCTGCATCAGCAAAGACTAAGTGCAAGGCATGTCATTTGTCTTGGTCTGTTCTAAAGCTGTTGAGGGGAATGGATGACCAGGCTTACAGAGCTTTGCTTTGTGTGTTTCAGTGCAGGGAGAGCTGTGTCACTGCAAAGCCTCCCTGAGCACTTTAGATGCATCTCAGGATCCTGCGCTGCCAGTCACAGGCTTGACTCCAGTTGCTCTTAGGAATGATTGATGCACACCAACTGCTATGCATCCCAGGACACTTTAAAGAATTGCAATTACTCACTCGCATCACTGAAAAAGTCATCCTTCTGTGCAGAGCTTGACTTAAAGTGCATTCTCAATGCATCAAGAAATCCAGAGGTGCAACGCCAGTATCCCTGCTAGAGGAAAAAGCCGTGGGCTCATTTTCCTGCTGGCCTGAGGCAAGGAGAGTAACAGGTGTTAGCTGTGCTGCCCAGTGATGCCTTGGAGGATGTTTAGATGCCTTTGGGTCTATCTGTGCAGGATGAATAACCTTAGGCAACGTTACCCAGCAGGTGAATAAAAAAGCCCTTTTTCTGAAGGATGGGTGAAGTGGGCTAACTCATATCACAGGCCAAGATTGGGAGAAAAATGAAATTTTCCCATTGGTTAAATTGTGGACATTGTGAGACTTGTTTCACACACCACCTGTTTCATTGTGATGGCTGGGATGATGCCTGAGTTACCTGAATACAGTGATGGGTGAACCAGTACTCCATTTGCCATTCACGCAAGTATTAGGCTTCCCTGGAGGCAGTTTATATCAGAGGATGCCCAGTCTCCTCTGAACTAGTGCTTCTGTGGTTTTTTGTTTTATAGCAAGATCCAAAACCTGCTTGCAGTTTTTCTCGCATCTGGGATATTAGCAATGGCTGTCTCCCATGTAGATGTCTACATTATAATGAAGGAAGGACTTCTACTACAGCTTCAGAGGAACAACAGGGAAGAAGGATTAAGAAGGTTTTCCCCTCTGCTAGCCTGTGATATATGATCACCAAAGACTCAATTCTTTGACTTAAAAGGCTTTTTATTTTTTTTATTTCCAGTAAAGAAACATGGAAATTAAAAGTGGTTCTACAACAGTCCTGAAGGAAGTAGCAAAGACTTCGTGCCTAGTGACTAAGCCTGTTCTACGTAAACTACTGCACTCTTTAAAATCTCATTGAGATAATAGATCTAGTGTCACAATGGTGCTAATTCTTCTGCTGACAGGCTATACAGTGGAGCCGTAGCTCAGTTTAACTACTGGGATTAGGAGTACCTCCTGAGATGCCTTGGTCATATCCCAGGCTACATTGCTGTATCTTCCTGCCATTTGACTGACGTGCTGTCCTGCTCCTGCCAGTGCTGTGACTGTAGGATTGGAGCACTTGTGCTCTTGAAATAGCTGAGACCTTTTGCAAAGCCCATTAAAACTGATGCAGCTTTTTGTTATGGGTTTCACTGGCTTTAGCTCAAGCCCTCGAAAACACTGCTGCTGCTCAACATGAATCCTGGAAGCAACCTTGAGTAAGGAAGCCAGGCTAATATTCTACAGGCTAATTGTAAGTGCTTGAAGAAGAAGATGAAATAAGTAAAACAAAGTAACAATTGTTATTTTTGAAAGTTTTACCCAATAATATCCAAGCTACCTCATGCTTGGTTTGATTTTGGTGAAATAGATATCTCATTTTATACGAGTATGTGGGCTTTAAAATAAAATGAAGGAATGAGTGCCAAATTTCATCTCTGAGAGACAGACTTTCAGCTTGCAGCAAAGCAGAGCTCAGCTTGGTGCACAATCAACGTAGCTGCAAGAGTACAATTTGCCCTATGGCCACATTTGCTAATTCCAGACGCCTGGAGAGCTGAGCCTGATGCTAAGGCAGAGACAGAAGAGACTGTAGAGCAGTGCTGCTTGGCCAGGATACAAGTGATCTTCCACAGCAGCACATCTTGCCCTCGGTCCTTCCAGTGCCTCTGGCTTTCCATCCTTCTGTTCCTTTTCCCCTTGCTGTGCTCCTTGCTGCTGGGTAAAGGTTGCTGGCCCCGTTCTTGAGGTGATGGAATCTGATGTTGCCTTCGCTTCTGAGAGGTCTGGTGCTGCTGCTGATGGAAACAGGCACTCTCCAGCCCCAGCTGGGGTGGCTTTAGTGGCTCTGTTTTGGTGTGCTCTTCTTAGAGGACACTGACCAGGAGTCTTCTAAAGTAGTTTGCAACTAGTGTTAAATGCATTTAAATTAAAGCAGAGTCATCAGAAGCTGTATGCAATTTCCTGAAAGCAGCTGGCCCTTGTCTCTCTGGGACATGGGATGCCAAAGCAGCAGTGTGACTTTGCATTGGCCAGTGCTGTGTTGGTGTTGATCTGCCAAATACTGTGAGCACACTGGACTGGAGCTAAAATGCCAAAACTCTGGTGAACAGAGACCACCCTGAATTTCAATAACAGCATTGAGTAAACCCTTGGCTTTCGGAAAGTTCCTTGGCTGCTGTCTGGTGTTGTGCTGCTCTTTCAGTAAAGTGCTCCCACTGTCCTGCAGTCATCAAGTGTGTGTTGTATTTTATGAGGAGGTCTTTAGAAATCTGCAGTGTGCTGAATGTGAGAGATTCAGTGCCGTGAAAGAGTGTGTAGGATAAAACCTTGGGAAATGGATTCATTAGTGTGCCAGGGAGTGATGTATTATTGCTGATATTACATTAAGCTTTTTTCTGAAACATTGTTGTTTTGTGTGTTTCTTGGTTTCTTTTGGTTGACTGGTTGTTTTTGGGGGGTTGATTTGTTTGGGTTTTGTCTGTGTCTGTAAAAATAATTCTGCTCTGTGTGTGTAGGTGCAATCCTGATCCTGCTTACTGCATTTGCTGCCTGTTTTCCAAGTTGGATTGGTCTTCAGCATGATTTTTTGGAACTTACTGCAGCATTTTCCAGTCTACAGACCAGAATCAGCCCTCGTGAGATGAACTGCTACTGTGCAGAGGCAGCAAAGTGGTGCTGAGTCTGACATTGCTTCTGTCTGCAGAGTCAATAGCTTTTCATGCTGCTGTGCTAATGAGCCAGAGGAATATAGGAGAAACCTTCCTTTTCTTGCAGAGGTGGGAGGTGTTGCCACTGAGATCTCTTAGGAAGCAGATCTCTCAGTATTTAACCTTTGAAGGGTAAAATGTTCCGCAAGGTCAGTAAGGTAAAATCAGGGTCGCGGTTCCTTCCCTTGCTCTTGGAGCCACCTGTAAGAAATTGAACAGGGGGAAGCCGTTTTAGAAGAGGTGGAAGGAAGAGAGAGAAGTAGATGATAACAAACAATGAAAGAGTGACACCCGTGTGGTCTGACTGGCTGCAGCTTTAGGGCAATGTGTCCTCATTACAAGCTACTTCTTCTCTACTCCTGGACTGCTGTTTAGGCACAGCTGACTTGGGTATGCAGCCTGTGTACAAAAGAGAACTTGCTTGTGAGAACCATTCCGGTTAATGGGAGCAAGCTGTTTTGTGCAAGAAAGGGCTGGAGAATCGCTCTCTATGCACAACAAATTAGAGTGGACATGAAATAGCTGAGCAAATGCTCCAAAAGGCTGAAACTGCAGCAAAAATTTGTTCCTCAGGAGCCTGATCCAAAGCCCTTGGAAGACAGAGCAGTGATTTCACTGCCTTCCGTAAACTTTGGATCACACTGCAGGTTCTGTGTGAAAGCTGGTGTATTTGTAATTCTATTTACTTGTGGGTTTGTCCTACCCACATTTCTATCCAAAATCAACTGTAAGGTTTCTGGTGAGGAAAACTAGAGCAGTTGGAGTGAGAGAACCTTTGCTGTGAATAAATTGCCAGTAGAAGCGTGCTAATGGAAGCTGGGAATTGTATCTTAATAGAGACCAATTACTGGGCCTAATTTGATGCCACAAAGGGAACATCACAACTCATTGTGCTGTGACACAAGTTAAATGTTAATGAGTCCCCTGAGGTGTTTGCATTTAGCTTCCAATTAATGTAACCACACAAATGCTTTACCCATATGTGTATACCTGAGCCATATTCAAGGTTTCTGAATCTTGCTACCTTTACTTGTCTATCATGACAAGATACTGGTGCTCTGAAATGTCACCACTGGTATTTTACTGTTTGAGGCCTGCACAGTGCAAGAGGAAGAGTATCATCATACCTCTGAAAATGTCTTGTCTATTATGAACTTACCTGCATGGTGATAGAGGCATCCTGAGATTTAATATGCTCTGGGATGCAGAAAGGCAGAAATGTTTAAAGAGGTCGAGTATGAGCTATAAACATATCTGAGGGGCGCAATGCTGAGTCGTCTGGGCCAGGTATACACAAGTTAATCCCAGATCAGTTGTGATGACCAGTGTGGCACAGAGGTTTCCATTCCACAAGTACGGTGTTGTGGGCCCAAGCTGGCATTCCTGAATACCGCTATGTTCCATGCTATAGATCTACCCAGCCTGTGCAAGGAAAGGCATCTACTCCATCTTGTGGGTCCCTGAGGCTGGCAGATATATCCTCGAGTCAAGGAGTGCAACTCTGTGTTATACCCTGTTCAGGTGCAGACCTCACTCAGGAGTGCTTACAGTCAGTGCAGTGCTGCTATCAGCTTGAATCTAGGTGTAGATGAACACTGCTGCGGTGTCAGATGAGGTTTTGTGACACTCTTTCTCATAACTAGTCCAGAAGGAACTTGGGATTCTTTGCAAGTGGTTGCTATGTCTAGAGCATATGAATATGTCTCATTGCTGGCAAGGCAATGCTGAGAGGCAAAATAGCTCACAAATCCTGTGACCCATTGACTGCTGCATGGCTTTTATTTTAAAGCCTTTAATTCCCATCCACATCTTCCCTTTGTTGTTTGTTTTGAAATGGATCCTCTCAAGCTTTCAGACTGGAAGGCTGCCTGAGAGGCTGTAATATACAGGGGACTGAGCTTATAACAGCTGGTCCACATAGCTGTGGTGATGTGTCCACGATGACTTTGTCTTTCCTGAAGCTGGGCATTGGTCAAGCAGATACATGTCAGTACATTCAAATTGTTCAGAGCTCCAGACCAGTCTTTTTGGAAAGAAAGTGCAAGCAGGAGTTATTGTGATGCTGGTCATCAGCAACCACAAGAGTTATGAAAGCAGAGCTGACAAATGGGGAGAGAATGCAGAGGAGAGCAATAAAACCAATAAAAGCTTCCATAATTAAAACCAGTAGATTTGAGGTAAAGAGAGCTGGGAGTTTTCCCTATAGTTTAGAGGCCAGAAGCAAGACATACATGTCTGTAACTTTCACACTCTTATTTCCTCTCTTTTCAGGTAGCTTGGTATGCAGTCAGCTCCTGCATGCTTCACTGCAGTAGCCTAAAGTTTCATCACTTTTGTGAAACAATGGAGATACATCACCTTTGCAAGCCAGCATTGAAGGATGCTCTCCATGAGGGCTCAGCTGCTACCGGTGCATCTATACACCCAGTGTTCTTCTATTTTTCCTGGCGTAGACATTATGATATCAGACGAGCTAATAAGCTTCTGAGAAGTTTTCTTACTCCACTGGATTAATCTTCTAGGACAGAGCAACCTGGAAGTCAGCTGGACATGTCTGAACTGCTACCCCTTCAGAGGCATCATTCACATAGGTGGTGTTACCTATTCCTATGTTTTTAATATGTATCTCCAGGATCACAGGTGAAGCCAACAAGCTTAGAGATTTTTGAAAATGCTGTCCCACAGGAGCTTGAATTTATGAATTGCCTTCATTTAGCTTTCCATTTTGGTGAGAAGTGGTGAGTGCAGTGCCCCGGTTGGAGCAGGAAAAAGGTGGCTTCTACACGTGTCTTTGTGCGTGCCTGCTTCTGTGATTGCATAACTCAAAATACCCCAAACCCAACACTGGACACAGGGACAGACTGCTGAGTCAGGTGGCGATGTCACCGTCAGGTGAGCTACTGATCTGTAAGGTTGGTCTGGCTTTAGCACGGTGAACATGCTTCTTCTGCAGGGGTGTGGAGTGAAGGACTTCGATTAAGGCTGTGTACAAAAAAAAGGAATTTAACATCTACTTAGCTATTCTAAATACTTATTCATAAAAATGAGTTATTCAAGTTGAGTGGTTATAGTAGTTGCTGTTGTTCAAGCAGCATCGATGTTGTTCAGCTGACGTTGTTAATGATTATTTGAAGAGGACTGCGATGTGTTGAGACTTCTCTTGGGAATGCACTTGTCTGGTTTGACAAGGTAACTGCTGTGGAAAAGAGAAAGTCAATCCCCTCCTGTCTCATGTGCCCTGCTTGGCACACATTGGCCTTTTTGGTCACCAGCGTGCTTGTAGTAAGCATGGGTAAAGCCCTTCCCAAGTCTTCGTTTGCAAAGTCAAGCCATCAATTTTAATGCTAATAGATCATTCTGTGGTTTGCTTTATTGTATGGAACCTGAACAGTGCTTTCTAAGTCGTTTTGACATCCATTCAGAGATCCATACTATCATGGAAGGGTTAGAGTTGGAAAGGACCTTAACATCATCTACTAGTTCCAACTGCCCAGCCATGGGCAGGGATGCCTCACATTAGACCAAGTTGCTCAAAGCTCTGTTCAACCTGGCCTTGGACACTGCCACGGATGGAGCATTTACCACTTCTTTTGGCAACCTCTTCCAGTGACTCAGCATCCCAAAAGGGAGCTCTGCGTTGGCCGGGAATCGAACCCGGGTCAACTGCTTGGAAGGCAGCTATGCTAACCACTATACCACCAACGCCTGGCAGTTCTTTCCCAATCCAGTTGGATGAGAGAAGCTATTCCAGTTGGATGAGAGAATTGGTAGAGGGCTGAGAAACAAAACACAACAGAGAAAATGCCAGCCAGAGAACACAGTGGGGATAATGTTCAACCCAATGTATTATAGGTACAAGGTTAACACTATTAGTAGGGGTAATGAACCCCCAGTGCTGCTCATTTTGAATATCTGTCTCCTCTGTGCAACAAACGGCTTGGATCACAGTCACAAAGCATAGGGAACAACTCCTAATAATAGAAGGGGCTTAAACAGAATATGCTGAACTTTAGAATGGTGGAATGGGCAGAGAAGTATTAGCTAATGTTATCAGAACCAGTGCCTGGAAATTGATGTGGTGTATTGGACTTAAGCCCCTCTACTTCTTCTTTATCAAAAACAAATCTGGAAACGTTCCAGTCTGGTTTGGAACCAGTACCTGTACTCATGTACCCTGCTTGGCAGAGATAGACAGTATTTAGAGTAATAGCCTGCTGGAGGCTTCAGTTTCCAGCGTCACTCTTCATTCCACGGAAAGCTGACCCTTTTATGATGATGCTCCCATGCCCAAATCTTCAGATGTATCTAGTATGCAAAACATTGCAAAATGTGTCACCAGATACTCCGTATTTGCAACTTCCCTGAAGAAAACTCAGCTGCACCTTAAGGAAAAGCGATATGTGCCGGTAAGGCATGCTTAATCTGATGTAACAAGGGGAAATTCCTCTCTGACTGCCAGCAGCATATAAATGGCCTGCTCTGAGGAATGGAAGAAAACACACCAAAATCTGGGAATACCTCTGCTGATTGTCAAAATATGTTCTTTTCCAAAACATCCCTCCCCTTTGTGAATGTTTCCTCTTTCATCACGGGTGTGATCCAGACTGCACTGTAACAGATGGAAGAGTCATTACTGATGTCAGTAGATCTTGCTCTGTATGCAGTGACCAGTAGAAGCTGCTTCCCAGCCAAAGTCTGTGGAATTGCCTGAGAAGCAGAGTTTTAGGAAACTATGAAATACCCTTTCTCATGGAATCTGTGGCCTCACACGATTCTTCCTCTTATCTGCCAAGCTGGTGCATCCACCTTTTCACAGTTGTTTTGCCTAGCTCCCCTGGTACATCATGAGATGTCCAAGGTACAGACAAAAAGTGTCCATTAGGGCAGAAAAAATCTTGATCCTATGGATGGAAATAGTCTTGGATAGATCCCTTAAGCCTGTTGTAGGCCTGGAGCCATGCCAACAGTTTGAGGACACTGAGGCTGTGGGTGTGTTCATCAGCTGCTGGGCACCCACACTCCTGAGCATGCATGGTGTTGGCTGTGACACTTGAATGGAAGTCAAGAATACAGGAACCTGGCAATATAACTTATAAGGCACTGGGGAGAACCAGCAACTGGATCATTGTCAGTTGCTTTTGGACGCTCTTGGAAACCTATAAACAGATGGAATTTTGGCTTTGATCTCAAAGAATTAAATGTGTTTAGAAAAGTTTAGAAAAGTTGCTTTAGTCAGAGAGTGCAATCCTACAAAATAAAAGAACTGACTGGATAATGGATGAAATCACAGTGGTGCCAATTTGGAAGATTAAGGAAATAGTCTCCAGTTTTGGTTGACTGCAGTAGACAGACAGCTATTGGTGGTTCTTTTAGCCTGGGAATAGAGGTTTGAATTGCTTTGTCTTGTTGGAATGTGCAGTGCATCCTTAGGGATAAAAGAGAAGTGAGTAGAGAAAAGGGAACTGCACTGAGTAAATAGTACAGTGTGGCATGTTTTATGGTGCACACAGTCAAAGATTTCTATGTAATGTACAGACTTGGGCTATTCAAAAGTGATGTTGCAGTGATATGTTTCCTCAACTCACATGGATGGCATGTTTATCTTTAATGTGTTTCAGTGACTCTGTAATTTTAATGCTAACAGATTGTTCTGTGGTTTGATTAATTGTATGGAACCTGAACAGTGTTTTCTAAGTCATTTTGGCATCCATTCAGAGATTCATACTATCATGGAAGGGTTAGAGTTGGAAAGGACCTTAACATCATCTAGTAGTTCCTACTGCCCTGCCATGGTCGGAGATGCCTCACACTAAATCAGGTCGCCCAATGCTCTGTCCAACCTGGCCTTGGACACTGTCATGGATGGAGCATTTGCCACGCATCCCAAAAGGGAGCTCTG
>JANHGB010055496.1:0-16612 GCA_026283785.1 Coracopsis vasa
CCATAAGGTTTTACAAAGTCTAAAGAATAAAATCTTGTGTAGTACACCATTTGATGTGAGTACTTGAAGAAATCAAGGATCTTCAACAATTTTAGAAGCAGCCCATTACAATACAAACAAAATTTTAGAGCCATACAATACAAACACTGTATTTGGAATTATTCCAGTTCCACTATGTTTGTGATAGCTCAAAGAACAGACCAATTCCTAGGAATGAGACAGGCCCCCTCTGAGCAGCCGCACTTACTCAAATTGCTGCAGAACATAAGTATTTTGACTGGGCTGTGGTATAAGAAAGCAACAGGCATAGAAAGAAATCAAGGGGTGGAGAAGAAACCCTCGGGGACACAGGTTCCTCAGATACAGGCCGACCTGTTGAAAACACATTTCAACAACCATGTTGCAAACCCAAAGGGAAGCTCGCTCCCATAACAAAAGAAGTCAAACCCCCCCCCAGATGCAACCAGCTGTAATAAGGATTTTATTGAATATATTTAGAAAAAACCCTAGAGCATGAAGACATGAAATTCATTTCTGCAGGTAAGTTTTATGAATGTGCAGAATCAAACAGCCATGCAACCCCCCTCCAACTGTAATTCAAGACTCTTGTAATGGCAATATTATTACCACCTTAAAACAGTGTTCCAGACACATAACTCATTGCATTAAAAGGGATTTTGTTCCTGAATGGAGATGACAAAAAATTTAGTAGCAATTGGGCAAGACCAATGATTAACAGGTACAGTATTTAGCCAATACTCATGCCATGTGTAAAGAGTGCAAGCAAAAAATGCATCATTACGTAGAATAAGTAATTCTTTTGTTCAAGGCAAAATTCCTCGTAAAACTAATCCCTAAACTACTGAAATGGTGACTTGATAATGTACATGTTCTGGAAGATCATCCCATGGAAGATTTGTTTTGTCAAGTTACATCAGTGCCATGTAAAATATAAGAGTCAGAGGAGCTGGACAGCGAAGTGCTTAATAGTATATTAACATTAAATTCCAACTCCTCCAAGAAAGGTTACAGGTATCAGTTGTAATGCTAGGTAGGAACATGGGCTTATACAACATGAGGGAAAAGATTACAATTCCTGTCACAAATTTGCATACTCATGCAATTTTTCATATTGAAAAGGGATTATGGAGGAAAGGTTTTATCTGCCATCTGGTCAGTTATGAGACTCACATTACATTGTCTACATGTGTAACATGTACACCCACACTGAAACCCACCACAGCCTTTAAGCACTCATTCATTATAAAAGTATACTATACCATATGAAGTTAACCAACTTGTTAAATACAGCACAACTTCTGAAAACATGAATAAAAGGGTGCATTTAACAGCAAGTATTCCAGTACATACCTGTTTGCAATTTCATTTCACTCTTATTAGACAGGTGAAAGCCTGTATGATCAGTTTTCAAGCCTTGCTTCTGGGACAGTCCTGTCATTACTTTGGTTTCACCTTCTCTCCACATTTACTACTAAAAGCTACAGCCAAAGCAATATTCCATTGAAGTGTCAGCTACCCCTACTCGTGTTGAGGTGCCATTTCATGACATACTGGGATCAAACAATGGTGTGTTGAAACCTGTTCTGAGCACCGCACAGAACACTCAACTTGGGTAACTGATGCAGCAGTTGCAGCTTGATGAAGAAGACATAAGCTGCTAAGAATTAATGCAGTTATACAAAAGATCAGTGGCAGTCTACACCATCTGAAAGTTAATCCTTTTATTTTGGAAAACATCACGGGCCATTGAAAACTAGACTGTTACTTGTAAAACCTGTACCTTCCTGCCTCATCAAAGCTGGGGATCTTTTGTATGTTAGCTTACTTCTTTGAACAGGTGAAATTTAAAAGGGGATTCATTGGTACTGATACAAGAAGTTATTACGGAACTCTGGAATCATCTTGAAGTTTGAGCTGAGAGTATGAACAACAGGAAAAGAGTAGGAGGAAGAAGTAAAAAGCAAAAGCGAGGACCATGATTACAGGAGCATTCTTCTACTTATGGCCAAGCTGACTCAGCTACCAGCAGTTTGAAAGAGCATATCAAACTGTTAGGGGATCCCAAAGTCTCAGCAGAAGGGGCCATTCATCCACACTGCTCTCTGCTTAGCATTTTAGTATACTAAGGAAGAAATACAACTTGCTAGGAATATTGTTTCTCCTCAAAATCCCATTTCCCTTGTAGCTCTTTAAAATGTGTTTTACATAATGTAAACCTACTGCATGTGTGGATGCAAATACACTGAAAATATGTTAAAAAAATGTAGAAAACATTTATATAGGATATTTATACATCCATATGGATAGACACACATTTGAACTTGCTTGTTAAGTAAGATCTTTATCCTGGCATTTGAACACTGCTCATTTTGCTGTCCAAGTTCAGAGTTCTGCATACAAAACCACAGATGGCATGTTAGTAGCTACAGCTATCTAGAATATTTCACTGAATAGCACTGAAGTGACTAATCTCAGTATCACACCAATGTAAGCTCTGCTTGTTCATTAGAACACATCAGGGAACAACTGTCCAATATTTAGAGGATCTTTTCCAGGCATACAGTTTTTTGTGGGCTTGCACTCTTCCACTTCACAGCATTGATTTGACATTGTCAAATTTATATACAGAGGGAAAAGAAAGAAGAAAAAATAGAAGGCATTATTAGAGGTTAATAGAATCTTTTAAGCAGAACTTAGAGCTAGAACTTTTAATAAGGGCCCGAGGAAGCAAGCAACCACAGTCTGTCCAAGAGTGTGAGGAAGCAAGATCTTGAAATGAAGGTGAAGAAGCACCAAAGCAAATTCCATATACACAGCACTAGCCTGACTTTCTTGGTGTTTGGGGATGGTTTCTTTGGTAATGTATTTCCTACTACTTTAAGTAGGACTTCAAGTACTGGTAAAGACAGAGCTCTGAGCTCACATCAAATTATACCGGTTGGAGAACAGTTAAGTTTCTTAGAAATCCATATATAACTTCAGAATGACTTTACTACGTTCTGTGCCCCTCTTGTAATTATTCCAGGTCCACCAAGGTAAGCAGATGAGCATATCCACATTTCTCAATCCACAGGACCGCTTATTTACAAATACAGGTTTTGGCACAATAAATAATGATGTACAAGCTTCCATTTGCATTAATCTGCCCCATTCCTGGAAGTGCTCAAGACCAGGTTAGATGGGGCTTTTCAACTGGTTTAGTGGAAGGTGTCCCTCCCTATGGCAGAGGGGTTGAAACTGGATGAGCTTTAAGGTCCATTCTAACCCAAACCATTCTATGATGATATGATTCTATGATTTTGCATGACTTTATATACAAAATGCTGGTTTTTGTTCAGTTGCAACCCAAAATTAAGAAACTATTTGAAGCGAAAAGAGAAAGCAAGATCACTGCATGTGTTGCTGCTTGGATAAAAGCCTCATCTTTAAAACTATCCTGTTTTCAGCCACAAATCGTTACTGATGCAGAACTCCAAGTAAAGATAAGGTCTTAATTTCACATTACAGTGTTCTGCTTATGCTGCTCGAAAGAAATAATGTTTTAGCATATTTTAATTCAAAGGTACAATTATGATTCGAGACAGACATTTTAAAGCTTGCTTTTTGTTTCTCCTAAGATTTATCCTGTAGATAGATTTAGTTTTTTAGATTACCATCCTTAGAAACAAGAGCTATGCTTATCTACATGGAAAAAAATTTCCTGGAACACCTTCAGCATGTACTGCCTTCTACTACATATATCCACCTACTCTGAAAAAAAAGACTCAATTTCAAGTATTGCAGAACTGCACAGAATATACCCTGTCAAATATACACAGCACCTCGGTAATTTCACAAGTCTGCTGTTTGTATAGTCTCCACAGATGAGATGTTAAGTTATTCAGTGACTTCACTGTCCATTTACTTTTTTTATTTCAATCTGACCTCCTGTTTTTATACATGAAAGACTGCAAGAGTCAGCAAGTACTGAAATCCTTAGCAAAATGCTGTTTATTCCATCCCTCCACAGCCAACTGGTACCGAAACAAACCTTAGTTTCAGAAGACAGAAACGTAAGTCTGTATTTTTTGATATTTATATGTCTTTTTATTCTAGATGTAGAACTGCATGCTAATCATTTAATGAACTCAGATTTTTGTATCAGTATTACTGTATGCTTCATACTGAACAGTACTGAATCTAACATGTGCCAACTAGCAGATCCAGTCTAAACCGAATACTTGAAAATTCAGCACTCACAGTGGACGGAAATCACATCTATTTGGATAGTCAGTACATGGTAGGTAAGGTTGTAAGCAAAGGGCAATAGCTCTTTTTACTCTAGATCTCCATGGAGACACTTCAATTAGCATTAAATATATTCACGGGAGCAAGAGCAGAAATAGCTATTACCCTTCAAGCTTACACCCCCATTTACTGCACATCAAATTTCTTTGTATAATGGAACATATGATCAAGTATAAAAAAATGACTCTATATAAAAGTTAAAATATTTGATTACAGTAGCAAGTCACCACTTCATAATGGGAAATAACTTGTCTCTTGGAATCATTATTGATCTGAACTCTCGTTTTGTTGTGTGGTGGATACTGGTAATTCAAGGCTTGCCCATAATAGGGGCTCTGCTTTTCTCATAGCGAGCTCAATCTTTGTAGCCGTCATGTTCACATAACTTCTCTTTACATCGATTACCTAGAACAGAAAACGTATTTCACTTTTCAAGTCAAGAAAACAGTCTGCTAGATACTTGGGAATTAAGTTTTTTGGGAATTTATCACTAAATTTCAGTTGATGTTTAGATAGATGGAGGTCCCTCTTGTTATCTAGAGAAGTCATCCCTCTCCCATTCCCATGCTATGAACATATATATGCCCATGCATATGAAACATATACACTGGTCAAACACATACACAGGCATACAGCTATATAGTGCCAAGGGTTTTCTGCACCATCACTATAATGGAAGTTGTGATCAGAAAGGACCTCAGGGTGTCACCTTCTGCTCAAAGCAGTGTCAACTATGTTGTCACACCTGATCACCTGGGGCATTAGATTCAGATTTAAATGTAATTAATGAATGCAAGTAACTAAATTTCTTTCAATAAGCAGAATAATGAGGGAAATCAAACTGTTTTGAAAGAGAGGAAGCTGAGGTTTGTGTTTTGCTGGGTTTTAAAATAGAAAAATTATCCTTATACTTACTCCCCATAGTTTCACACTGCGATGAAATTCCTTATCTCCTTCAAATACAATATGGATATTTAACTTAACAGGAAAACAAGAGAAAATTTTGTCAGGCTAATAAAACGTTTGACACATCAAGTATGTTTAAGCAAAATATATCACATTAGAACACAGACCCTACAATAAGCAAAGTGATCAAACTGTCCCTCAGAAGTGAAAATCCATTCTAACAGTTTCTGATACAGTACTGTAACCAATCGTGGCCATATATACATCCTAGAAGCTGTGTCATTTTCTCCAAATGCATGATTAAGAAATCAGTGAAGCATTTTAACAGTTGCTTAATATTAGCAGCTGAGAAGCTGCATACCGTGAAGAACACTATTAAATTACAATAAGCCAAATACAATTAAATTATGAATCTATAATTATTTACACATATGGTGATGCAAATCCATCACACTTGGGTTTTAATTGCAGAAGTCAAATTAAAGAGTTCGGGGCTGGTTTTTTACATAATATATTGTATCTTAAACAAAAATGATTAAAGCACAGATGTCCAAACAGAAGGGAAAACTCCAAGCTATACATACTTGAACAAATACAAATGCCAAGAAAAAGCCGTTACTCAAATAAGATTCTTCTGCTCCTTCTGCCTTGTACATAAAGTAGAAGCCAGACTTTCCTAACTTCAAGCTGCTATAAGAATTAAAGAAGAGTTACTTCTTAAGGTAAATGCTCACCATTGTGCTATTTGCTTCTACGTAGCTCAGATCAGGAACAGAGTTTTTAGCATACACAGAAATAGTCACTTCTCCTCCAGTTTGGTGCCAGTCATGCCTGCATGAAACTACTTTCTTACCCTATGTAACAGAACAAGTACAGAAAGAAAAAGCTTGAAAACTGCATTCAGGAGTATTTGTACAAGATTAATTCAGGGTAAAACCCCAGGACTATTTTAATTGCCAATAAGCACAGCTAATAAAGAGCTGTATTTCATGTTCACAGGAGACTGCAAGACTCCACTTACACCTCTTTTCACTAAATATTTTAGCTACTGGTTCCTGACGAACCTTAGAAGTGAGAAAACCAATGCTCATGACAGAGACTATAATAAGAAACCAGGACATTTTGACAGCGAAAAAATAAAAAAACCCCAAACAACAAAACTGTTGTTATTTGTTGGATTAACTTCCTTCCCAAGACTACAGTTATTCAGCAGGTTGCAGGAAGGAACTGAAGAAAGAAACAAGAAAGCCAGCCATGACTTCAAGAAACTTCCAAATTACTGCAAAAAATTATTGAGTATTACCTTCTGTTCTCTGATGCAGGAAAAATAAATGGTGACAAAAAACCACAAATCACAAGAAAAATTTAAAGTACCCCTCCCCCCCTTAGCCAGAAGACCATTATCTCAATATGCACATATTTAATATACAGTTTCTTAAAATCTGGGTAAATTCTTTACAAGAACACTCTTCTGCTTCAGGCTCACAACTTCAGCTTTTTTCATAATCCCTCCTTTCTGTATTAGAAAATAATTCTTAACCATAAACATAAAACTTTAAAGGAAGCAGCAGTTCCATGACTTAAAGGAAATAAAGGACTTGGGAAGATGAGGTAACAGAATTACCACTTTCCATCATACATATCTTTATTTTCTTCTGTTATATCACAGAACCATAGAATGGTAGCAACATCAAAACCATTTTGTCTCAGCAACAGACAATGTATTTGTATCAAGAATCTTGTGCTCACCTGCATTCAATATGTGACCAGTGTTCATTCCATTATTACATTCTATAACATTCTCTGAGAATCTTTTTAAACCTTGAATGGAAATATTTTCACCCTGTTATTCTGCAGTTTGTTCCCAACATTGCACTGAAATACCTACTAACTAAACAGATGCTCTTTGTATTTGTTGAACTGGTAGCCAAATCAAAATACTTAACTAGACCAGGAAAAATATTCAGATGTGTAAAGAGAATTGAAACTAGACTTTCAAAGAGACCCTTCCATTTCTCTGTTGTCATGCTGTGCATATCATCCTCCATGTTATTTTAGAGATAGTGATCTGTAACAGCTCAACTACAGTAACAATTCAAGCTACTAACTACATTTCAGTATTCAGAGTTCAGAATGGCCAGCTACAGACAATGCTAATGCTACTCACCTCATCCTTTTTAGTCCATACATGTGTTCCTGTGGTGCAGCCTTCTTGAGCTAAAAATGTATTGAAGTCAGATGTTTTTCTTTTACAACAGCTCCAATACTTCATCCTTGAAAATGTGCAAAGTAATTAACAAACAATATTTAGGACACTATTTACTGTGAATACTTAGGATCTTTCCTTTATACATTATTACTGTTAATTTAGTATACCTTCTTCAAGCATTGCCACTTTTGACTGAAGAAGAAATACAGAATGAAAACAAGGCAACATCTACAAAAAAAAGAAGTACAAAATAACAGACTAATTAAAAAAAATAGAGTTAACTGAATACTAACCCTTCATGGAATATAGGTACACCAGAATGGTATATACATACTTCTTCTGTGCTCTCTGGTCCTTGATACGTCTAGCAAAACAAAGCATTTGAAGTATATTACTGTTACAGGATATGGACCAAAAGAAAAAACAAAACACAACTCACAACAGAAACACTGAACAAAGCACTACAAAGCTTTTTAATAAATAATCTAGACCTAACGGCTTGCTCTAGCTTTTCAAAGTAACCATTCAACCTTCACTCTCAGAAGGTTCCCTGGCACTCCTAACAAGCTATACTTTCCAATTCAACAGTGACACCATTTATGCTCCTGAAGGTAGGTCACTTCAGATCCTTGGAGATACCCACCTTTAAAAATACTCTGAATATTCAGAGAAAACAAGTATTTAAATGGAAAAGAACTTAAATTTATCATTCTTAAAACACATGGAATTGCAAAAGGAATTAAACAATATACAACTCTGCCACTGAATTATCACATCAGTTCTTCCTAACACAAAAAAGGGCTGCTGAGAGTTTTCCTCGCACCACAGTCCCAGTAGAAAATCAAAATCTGTCACATACCCAATGAAATACCTATTTAAGCTCTACTGCCCTATTCTGTACAACACAAGGGTGTTACTGTATAAAATTTTCACTTTAAATGACTTTAATATAAAGACTAATTTTTGTGCTACAAGTGTTAAAACATTGTGGATTCTTCTTGTTGGAAACATTAAGATCTGCAGGTGCTTCTGACAATACAGAGGTTATCAAGAGCAATTCAAGTGTTATAAGATACCTCTCATCAATATTAAACACTCAAAGCTGAAAAACGTCAGTATCATGGGAATGGCAAGCTCACTCATTAGAAGTTCAGGTCAGGCTTCAGAGTCATTTTAAGTAATCTCCCAGAGCAATCTCAGTACAAAGCAGCACACATCGGTCCATACTAAAGCATGTTATCAAATGTGCATTTTTTAAGCCTGGTGGACTTTGTGCCTTTTCCCAACCAATTTGTAGCGCAGAGGAAAAAACACACCCAAGAAAGAAAACCAAAACTGCATACTCAATAGTTTAGCAGCTGGGTTTAAGAGTAGAACTGGACCACTTACTTTTGAACAGCCTGCATTTTTACATGCCGTCCCAATCTTGATTTCATCACTGTCTTCCTCTGTAAACAGAGTCATATTATAGAAAATAGCAACTGAATTGTATAATGTACTGAATATTTTGCATTGTTAAGAATTAAAACCAGCTAAGGAGTAAACGAGAAAAAAAATCCCTTCTTAACCTGTCTATTTTCTGCCTGGCACTGAAGTCTGCCAGAAAGATAAAAAGAAACAGAAATTCCACAAGCATTCTAAAACCTGTATAATGTATGCAAAAAGAAACAGGGGAAACAGATGAGGGAGAATCAACTAGCCTTCATAGGAATTTCACCAGTGTGTGAAAGGCTTTATATGACATTGTGTTTGCAGTAACATAGGATTAAAGTTCATTTCTTGGGATCGTTTTCAGTCATGTATTCAGAAATAGATGTTGCCATCATGTCCATTTAACCCAGCAATCTTCCAAAACAAACAGTTCAAATAATTTTAATGGCAACATATTGCTTCTAACACTCAAGTCTCCACACTGTTCACATTTAAACTTTGATCATCATTCCCTGGGCTGGAAGATATTTCCCAGATTAAGAATATAATTATATAAAATTATCACTTAAGAAAGAACAACAACAAAAAATAACATTTATTGGTGTAACCATTAGCATCACATACCAACTTAACCTCACTATATCCTTACCTTTTTTCTCTTCGTTTTCTGATGACAGCTTCAGTTTATCTAGTGCTTGCTTCAAGGAAGCTGACACTTTCAGCTGTAAATTTGTCATTGGCTCATCTGGGCTAAAAAATGTCCACCGTACTTATGTTAGCTTCATACAAAATCATTTACAAAACACAACGAAGTAGTAAATTTTCATCTTGCTATAAGGCTCTTTCTTTCCAACCACAAAGAAACAATCTAGCTTTACAAATACCAATTCTTACTGCTTATAGAAAAACAAACTAGAAATTTAGAAGGCAGTCTTGTCATTCAGTAGGAAGTTCTATCTATCTACAGCAATAAAAACAAATCTGGGAAATTAAGGAATCTAAATACAAGCACCTTGAAGTTATTTTTATGACTGTTTTATTTCCTGTGAAGCTAAATGCTGAGAGATCCAGTAGTACCTTGTCCTAACCTGAACTCTTTATTTTATTTTGAAGCTTAAGGCAACATCATCACTGCTACCGAACACACTCTTTTAATTTCAGAGGCTTTGTACTATATAAATGTGAGACACTATATGAATAATCAAACGAGCTTTAACTTGGCTAACTGACCACAAATTAGGCAAAACGTAGTTTCACATACTCTACCTTGGCCTTTTAATTGTTTCCAATGGTTTTGGTGCCTGAATTATGTGTTCTTGAAATTTGGGTTTCAGTTCAGCTAGTTCCTTTCGTTCAGAGGTAGTTTTGACTTCTGGTTTAACAGGCTCAGGAGGCTTCTCACTGTTATGGAAACCCTTTGTACAGCCCTATGGAGGAAAGCATACGTTTATATATACACACAGTATAGTTTGTGTGCACAAATAAAAGCTACCAAAAACTGCAGCAGGTTTTCTTGATTTATTTTTTCAGCTCCATTGTTAACTCACCACCCTTTAACCTAGTCAAAACATTGGCTACAAAAGAAATCCTACAGCTGAAGTGGAAAATATCTTCATTTGCACATGCATTAAGGAAAAATGCATGTTTTCCATAATCAAGCAAAGGACAAAAAATATTGACCTTCTTTCATTATTAACATGCATCTAAATAGGGTCTAATAGAACTAATTACCACCATTAAGGCTTGTAAATGAGACCCAGCTTCAACATTATATCAAGAAGAATAGTGCATGCAAGATTTCAGAGTTTTAACAAAATTATGCCACCTCTCATCAATATTATGTCATTTGACAAGTATAAAAATGGTAAATAATCAGGAGTACATACCGCAATGCTTAGGAAGTCAGAAAAGTCTGTTGTTCTTCTCTTACAACATGACCAACCCTATAAACATTTTGGAGTGAAAACAAAACAAGTATGACTACCTTGGGAACAGCTTATAAAAAGCAAAAGACGAACTATATTCCTGTACAAGATGTGGTACATCATGATTAGAGAATTTCTTTTCCCTTTCTTTGGACAATATTATTATCATCTGCATTTTTAAAAGCCAGAGAAATGTGTTACAGCTGCCATTTCTGGTTTTCTTCTCAGAAAATTTGGTAAATCTGAGCCAGTATTTCTGTGACAAGTTTGGTGCCAACTCCCTATGACAGAAAAAGAAATTTTATTTTATCTTATAAAGTAACATGTAAGTGAAACAAAAATTACACCCAGGACTAGGCTCACCTGTGGCAGAACACACAGGCCCCCATCCTAAAAGAGGAAGAATTTTTTTCCTTCCTTAAACACTAGTCAAGTCTTCCAACTGCTTCCTTCCTCATCACAAAGCTGGATATCTGCATTGCATAGCCATCCATCCACCCATATCAACCAAGAATTTTTTATTATATAAACCAGAAATCCTGTTTTAGAGAAAACTTTCTTGTCACTCTGAATAATGTACCTTAGAACTCAAGGAAGTTTATTAAAGACAACAATTTGACTAATAAATGCATCACTGCTTGGAGAGCTTAAGCAACACAATGGGGTTTGGTAGGTGGCTCTACAACATCCTCAAAAAATATCAGCTACTTCCACAAGTGAGGAGACAAAAGGTTCACCCTGCCTTCTTAGACTGTCTATAATTTATAGCAGGAAGAAAAGCGCTCAAAATATTATAATTTTATGATCAGGCCAAGAGATAGGATAAGGAGAGAGGGGAAAAAGTAGTATTTGTTTTAAAAATGGCGTGTATAAGTGCGAGTAAAGACAAGCTCTTGAGGCAACTGTGTAATTTCCATCATTATAATTAGGTAGAAGTTTTATGTACTGTTTTATGAGTACAACTATAATTTTGTCCAGAACAAACTCCATAGTCTAAATAACTGCATCGTATTTGATCTAACAGCATTCTTTCGAATTTGCCAGTGGCACACAACAGCCTATTCCAGAGTTATATACTGCAGAAAAAGCAGAGCTTACAGGAAACAAGCTTCGCAGTACAGATGCATAAGCTTCCATGAGCCCCAAAGACATCACATTATAAGAAAGGGATGAGCTGCACTGCCAGTAGAAGCAGTTCCTAAGTACCAACAAAAAATGCTGGCCCCACAACTCAGATTAACAGCAGTTTGGTTTCCTAAGATAGGTTGGTTAGGCTGCAGCTGTATTAATACAGTAAACAGCACCAAGCTCCATTTCTGGGCACCAGATTTCTGACCATACAAACTAAAGTGTTAGAACGACTTCCAGTACTATTTTGGCAGTTGTGTCTAAATAATTCCATGTAGGCACTTCGGATGCATTCAGTAGATCTTGCTGCAGGAAAACAGTTTAATGTAATGAACATGAGCTCTGCAGTTGGCCTAAGCACTAGAGACCAGTCACAGGTACATTTAATTCACTACTGAAGATGTAGCCCGAGAATCCTGGATAGCTGCATCAGAACCATGGGCAATCAGTCCCAACTTAACATTCTTACTTGACCGATTAAGAGAACACAATTGTAGGCAAATGGCACACACACCTTAACTGAAAGAGAGTAGATTTACATTAGATACAAGCAAGAAGATCTTTACTGTGAGGGTGGTGAGACATCAGCACAGGTTGCCCTAAGTATCTGTAGATGCCACATCCCTGGCAGTGTTCAAGGCCAGGCTGAACAGGGCTTTGAGCAACCTGGTCTATTGGAAAGTACCCCTGCCCATGACAGGAGGTTGGAACTGGATAAGCTTTAAGGTCCCTTTCAACACAAACCATTCTGTGATTCTATGATTAGTGCTCCAGCCACATAAGACCACAAGCAGCTGGTCTGAACTCCAAGCAGGCTAATTAACTGAAAGAGTATGACACCTCTCAATGCCTCCAAAGACCTATTCAGAGGATCTACCTAAACTATTGAGACACCTCATGTCAATCAACAGGAAACATGTGTCATACAGACCTGTACAGCATTTAGATCATGAGTACAGCTTTCAATGTCTTCTTCAGGGGTTGCTCAAACATGATAGGATGAACATCAGTTCATCAGTTCATGTTTATCAAACATGAACATCAGTTTCTAAAACACTGGAATACTTGGAATTAAAAAGGAAACAAACATACTGTTTTACACATATATGACAAAAAAAGATTTAGACAGATAGTTGCATACTTACTTTGAGAGCATCATGAAAGACTGGCACACCTGGATGGTATGTGCATGATCCTAGAAGGAAATGGCTATTATTAATATTCAGGCATACCAAGAATCTTTATTCATCCCATCACAAATCCAGCAAAAATTTCACACTGCAATTCCCATATGCCATGAGCTGTCCCACTTCCCCAAGTGCATATAATTATTAAGGAATACACAGACTCCACAGAACAAGCTCTCTGAGTGCATTAAACCTCAATAATCAAGATTATTTTCTTCTGTATTATACAATACAAAACAGAAAGCAGACATCTAAGACAAACTTCTACTTCCACATGGAGCAAATAAACTTTCTGTGGACCATCCCTTCCCTCCACCAACAATCAGTCCTTACTGGCAATTCAGCGGAAGTAAAAAGGTGGCCCTGTGGCCACCGAGAAACATGAAACACTGGTTTACACACCAAATACATCTATTTGTACCTGTGCAAGGGTTTCTATCCAGAAGCACCGTTAAAAAGATCTCTCAACACAAATCCATCATTTTATCCATGATAATGAGCTTGTTCTTTTTTCAGTGTCTGTAGTATCCTAGGTCACTTCAGGACATGAAGCCAAATACTAATCTTCCACATACACAATTTAGACATGTCAATACTAACAATTAATAGGTTTTGTAGAAAAACCACACTGAAACATAACTTCGGTTAATGGAATTGCTCATATAGATGTTTATCAACATGACAGCTTTTTATGTTGCAACTGTTCTTTTTTTACTTAAGGTATGCATTTTTCCAAAGGTAATATAATTGCTCTAACTTCTCTTTGACATATACTACACGGATAGTATTTTAATGACCTGACTCTAAAAGTGGTAGGAAATACTTGTTGTCTTTTAGCCAGTAAAGCAAAATTTTTCTTGTTAGAAACAGCTAAAAGCAACATAAATAGTAACAATTTTTATAATAAGCCTCCATAAACTAGAAGAGTGAAAAATACCACAATGCACATAATAGAAAGCAAAAGATAAAAGTGTTAAGTAATTTCAGTAATAATCTACCTACAGATATTAAATAGGAAAGAAAAAGCAACCAAACTTTGTAGTTTTCTTTTTATAAATGTGTACATTTTTAAGAAATCTTGCTTGGTATAATTTTCTTTGATTTTATATTCACTGTTTAAGCCTAAGGTACTACCACGTCCAACAGGCATCAGTTCCCACCTTAACTCAAAAGGTGGGTATTTTGGGACATCCATGAACTTCTACCAACTCCTTTAGCTTCAGGATACAAACCTAACATTGGCAAACCTCACAGGAATATAAAACAGAACATGGCTATTTTGTAAAAAGAGGCCAGGACTTCACTTCTAAACCAAATAAAAACAAAAATAGGGGTTATTTTGCAAGATATAAAACCATGTCATCACAAGCATCATGGTAGTAAAACATCTCATCGACCCTGAAGTTCAGGGATGCTGAAAGTTATAATCACTCTACTTCTGTAGGAAATTTAAACTTGGTTCTCGGAAGTGGTCTGTGAATAACTACATTTAACTTTAAAACTGGTTAGGCTAGGAAACAGTAATTCCAGTAAGTGTTCAGTTACTCACCAAAATAAACTTCTCAAGGAGCTGTTTCTTCCAAGCCAAACAACACAGTTAGCACAGGGCCAGGCCAACCACATCAGCCTACTACAATTTGGTCACAAACATAGGAACACGGGGGAAAACTGTTGTTTTAATAACAACACTGGTCATGAAGCCCCAGTGAGAATTTTTAGTACAACCCCCCCATCTGCTTTGTCTTTTGGAGCAAAGAGACACAGGGGATGTTCATAGAAGTGATCACTATGGAATCACTCCACAACCGTGATTTTCAACTGCCTGCTTTTCAAGTTACTAACATTAGTGAGTCTCACTCAAACTGCTGCCCCTCTCTTTGACAATACTTACCTCAGAAAAAGAAATATACTTCATGCCATGTTTCTTAATCACGGAACTCACACACATGCTAGAACATGTTAGCCTACTTCTAATCTTGTGGGTCTCTACAAATAAGGCTAATGCAAAGAGGACATTCTAGCAATTGAGTCAAAAGAGTTGCTTTACTAACCACTTGAGAGCAAGCCTACTGAAAACTGAGATCACCCTTCTGCAACCTCTGTGGAATTATGAAAACTATAATGACAGCACTGTGAAAACTCTGCACAAGCTTTTGGGAGACAGGCTTATAATGCTGTCTCTGCATTAAGGTCACTGCATGCAAGTGGGAAGAACAAATAAACAGGAGAAAAAAAAAATTGTTTGATCTTTTTCTGCCTCCCTTCCCCCCATCCCCTTATTAAATATAAGTAAGAAGTTCTTCCCTGTGAGGGTGGTGAGGCGCTGGCACAGGTTACCCAGAGAAGCTGTGGCTGCCCCATCCATGGCAGTGTTTAAGGCCAGGCTGGACGGGCCTTGCAGCAACCTGGTCTAGTGCAAGGTGTATGGGCCCATGGCATGGGGTTAGAACTGAATGAGCTCCAAGGTCCATTCCAGCGCAGGCCATTCTATGCTTCACCAGGTACTGTATTCACAGTATACACAGGGGAAGCACTGCAAGAACTCACAGCACTTGGCAAAGCAGACATGCATATATCATAATACACATTTAATTATCAGCTCCTAGTCCACATACTACAATTAAAACAACAAGCACTGATAATTGCTTTGTATGCAACACCCACAGAGGCCCTCACAAGAAACACGTCTGCTGCTCAAGGCATCCAGTTTCTACCTTTGAAACAGATGACAGTAATGTACGGAGCAGGTCCTTGTTACCTCTTTCCCCTCATTCTGCTGCGAAGAGTTTTGTTATTACACAAGAACCCCGTAGTCAGGCCCCCCGTAGTCAGGCCCGCCGCCAGCTCCGCGTTTCCGCACCGACGGGACACCTTCGTGCCCGGCCAGGATCCGCTGTGCAGGGGCCGCGGAGCCTGTAACGGAGCAGCCCGCAGCATCGCTTCACCACACCAGACCGCTCCTCCACCCCTAAAGACACCGAGACCACCACACAAAATACGAGCTCCTCGGGGAGACGCAAGCCGGGGCCAGCCCGGTGCAGTGACACCCGGGGATGGCGGAATGGACACGGACACACCACACAACCCGCAGGCCAAGGCTGTCACTGTCCCTTAGGGCTGCTGTCCGTCCCCCAGACACCCCAAAGACGGCTCCCAGCGCCGCACCGTGACGCGGCTCCACCGGCCGGGAGGACACCGACCGCGGGTGCCTCAGCTCTCCCCTTATACCTCCCCTGCAGAGCCCTCGTAACCCCTCTGAGAGGCCGCCCTTTACACTCCCAGGCTGAAAGCTGTTTGCGGAGCACTGAAGGAGGCACCCCACGCTCCCTCTTCCCCTCCGCCGCCGCTCTTACCCTCCGTGTTAGTTTCGGGGTCGAAGCGCTGGGCGCAGCCCCTGTTGTAGCACAGCAACGACATGGCGGCGGAGCGGCCGGCGACCTGCCAGTGACAGCGGGGACCAGAGCCGGGACACACTGACCAGCTCTGTAGCTGTCTTTTCAGCAGGCTGTCTAGACAAA